>JAMKCH010031663.1:0-17150 GCA_023653785.1 Ophioderma brevispina | reverse complement strand
AATCCGATCTCTCCACTCGCAATAATCATCTCAAACACTGTCACTTCCGAGGGTGTCAGAGCCTTCTTTTCTTTCTCCCCATTGCCATTACACTTCTCCTGACTGACTCTCTCAACCGGCCCTTCCACCACATCAGCCTCCACCCTCTGTTCCCCTTCTTAAACACCGTACATTATCATTGAACGGCCCTCTAGTATCAGACGGAGCTATTGCGGCGAAATGAAACGGATAATAAAACAAGTATTTCCTCCTCGATTTACAACAAAACCCAAAAGGCAAAGTTACCTGAAATTTCCATTGATACGAAGAATCTACACATACTTTGTCTTCCATATGTTGCAGTTTCAAGCTTTACACAATTAAAATAATGTTTTTTGAGTATTTTTCGATCACCACAGATTGCCAATTTATCCTAAGTTCGGCCATGAGCAATGTGGGGGTTAAAGGGTCACAAACCGGGTCATACCAGGGTGGTCATTACACGTGACAAACTTACGCGTATGTATGGGTATTATTTGGAGTGTTTGAACGTGTTCGAAGCGGTGTCGGGCCAGGACATTGTGAAAAGCGTTGTAGTATCACGGGCCAGTCGTTTTAAAAGGGAGATAAAACAAGCTTGGTCGAAGCTATTTTGGTCCCGGTATTGAGGACCAGGAGAGTAAGAACGTGATATCTTTTATGATTGGACGGTAGGGGGTTTTAATTTTTTTCAAACTAAGAGGCTATTTGGGCGGCACCCAATTTAAATAAACAGTTGTGTTTGGATCATGTCATGTTACATTCCATTGCCAGGTAGCTAGATCTATCCCCCGGGCGTATTGAAATTGAACAGGAAAATCCCTAAATTTCTGTACTGGAGATGAGATGAAATTAACTGATCAAATGCAATGTATAAAAGGTAGGCTAGTTTTAGTAGAAGGAACCGACAAACCTCTGAATGCTCCTAATTTATCAATTACAATGCCAAGTAGTGTAAAAAAAAAAATAGTTAATAAACACATGGATACACACTAACTGCCGGGAATTGGACATGGGGAAGATTAAATGCTGTGGAGTTGCTTTGCTTGCATTCTGGCCATAGTTATCATAAGCGAAGGGTACTTTAAGATTGGGATGAGTTCTTTTGTGGCACTTATAATTCATGTGAACAACCAGTGCAAATATTTGTATTGGAAGAATTGCATTGTGGAAGAACACTGGACATCCTCTCCTTCATGACGTTTGGAGATTGCCTAGTGCCTACAGAGAAGGATCCAAATTTTCCCCTCAAAGAAAAATTCCTCGACACATTCGCTCCCTCCCCCTTACCCCACCCACCCCACCAACATTTGTTTAAAGGGTTCTGGTTATGGCACTGGTAATTTTACTGTCAGGATCAGGCCTGTTAATTTTGTTATTTTATTAGCAATGTTAGAGTGACGTCAGGAGGGCATACGGTCAATTATCTTTTGCTCAAATAAATCCTCACACCAGCAGTATTGCTGAGTAGGTGTATCCGGCAACCTTGTTCACGAGGACAAACCCGGATTTAAAACCTTTGGTATTTATAACTAAAAAAGCAATCACAAATTTACATTGCGCGTGATACGGCATGCCCATTTATTTTTTTAAACGACTGGTAAAAATACACATGCCAATAATGAATACGAACGCCATAACATGTGCAACACTCCCAAAAAGACCAAATGAGCACGTTCTTTTCGAGTTCAATACGCCAGGGGGATAGTCTAGCTTACCTGACAAGTACAACGATACGCAGGCGTTAAAATGGTTACATCAAAACAACGTTTATCGAGTAAATCGGAAGTGTCTTTTTTCCCCTTGAATTTTATCTTATCTGAAGGAAATATAACGATTTTAATGATGCAGAGTGAGGTCGACGTGTCTAGAGCCGACCACCTAGAAAGATTAGTAGTTCATGATATTTAGGTAAGTTTTTGCTTAGAAAAGGAGGTCACTTCACAAATTTAGCTGTTCTGTAAAGGTAATTGCCCCAAAATTTGAAGTACCAAAACTAGAGGTCAGTAGATGAGAAAGATAGTGTTAAAGATAATGGTGGACTCTGGTTTTGGTTACCAGAACTAGGCATAGGTATAGGTATGTGACAAATGCCCATTCACCGCAATCGGCAAATGTACACAGCCTCGTTTTCGTTTTGTTCCACTCCGGCCGGTTCGGTCGCCGATCGGTAAAGATCGCGTGGGTAACCCCCAAAAATCGTGTTTTATTTAGTTTTGAGCTATTTTAAGAAGTTACACATGTTTTGATGACGTAGACAGGTCAGCCATCTTGAAAAATCTTTTGCAGCGGGGACGATCAGAAAGTCATGCAAAAAATACGCACGGTCGGGATGAAGGTTGGCCTCTTCCGAAGAAATTTGGCACCTAAATATCGTCAAAAGGGTCGTCCTCTATTCCAGTGAAGGTGACTAAGATTCCTTTTCTAGCCTATATGATATTATTTGGGTGTTATTTGTTAGTTAAATGTGAATTTGAAAGAACGCAATGATTGATGCGACAGTGTGTTTTATTCGATCCGCCAACGTGATGTCAATACAGGTGTACACGGAATTTACAAGTACCATTGCACATGAAATCACCTCTCGATAGCGAAAAATTACCCAAGTCACAGTGCCGTATTTCATAATGATACCATCATTTTATATTCAAACTGATTCTGACGAATTTTTAATATGTATAGATAATTAAATCATGTTAGTATTTGGGTGAAATCATTTCATAATGACGATGATTTTGGATAACGAAATGTCATACCCACCAGGTGTGAAAAACAACTGTCTGCTACTCCGTGGTAACGTGACCATGATACGATCATGATTGGCTTAGAGGCCGTGTTTTGCTAATTTTATTGTGGATAATGGTTATTGGAATATCTTTGCTTATTGTATTAACAGGTTCAAGTGCTTTATTAATTTATTTGTTTATTTATTGCATTTATTTATTTAGCATATATCTTTATTATGCTTAAGGTGATGTGAATTAAGGTTCTAAAATATAAAATAATTGAAACATCACTGTTATTGTTTTTTCTATCAGGTGACCCGTTTGAAATGAAACCTTTTTTCCTAAAAATATTTTAAACCAGTGAATTCCAATCACAAATTCATCTGAAGTTATGCCAAAAAAATAAACCTTCGAAATGACACATGAAAACAATAATACTGGGAAAATTTCCATTGCACAGTACATCATAAATACAGCTTACGGTCACTGTCCGCATACTGTATTTTGATACAAAATGTAGTAACCCTGATATTTACCCTTCAATAACACACTCGAGACAGTTTAAGTAATATATTGGATTTTTATTCAATTCATAGAAGATATACAAATGTAATTATGTTGCAAAATAATGCTGTCTGTACTACGAGGGAGCCCATCTTGGATTTTGGTGGCCATCTTGGATACTTTTTTTCCCTTCTGAACTACTCTCTGGGACATAACATATTGCTTACTATTCATCTTGAAATACATGTATATATCAAGGCATTTCTGTAATACTTGCAGCCATCTTGGATTTTGGTGGCCATCCATCTTGGATTGGGAGCCATCTTGGATTTACTTTTTTAACCCTTCTTGAAAATACTCTGGAGACAAACATAATCTTGCTTACTTATCAATCATTGAAAATCAATGTATATATCAGGCATTTCTTAATACTTTGGCGCCAACGTTGTATTTTGGCGCCATCTGGCTTTGGGAAGCACTTGGATTTCTTTGGAACCCCTTCTTGGTCACAGTGTACCACTGGAACACAACTACTAGTTTATTTAACATGTAATCATTGGAAAATGTTTTATTCTTTTATGACATTTTCTTTAATGCATGGCACCATCTGTATTTTGGCAGCCATCTTTGATTTGGCGGCATCTTGGTTTTACAAGATCGTAATACAACTCAAGTGTATCTAAATAAATTTTATTGACCCGAAGACCTTATAATTCTAACATTTTTAAAGAATTAAGGTTAATTTGACATTAAAGAATGTAATCTGACATTTTAAAAAGAATTCTTGTTTCGGTCAACAATCTAAATAGTGTATTCCCTTTTGTTGTCTATTGCTTTTATAAAGACACATTTTAGCCCAATAGCGTGCCTGTTTTTCGCTATATAAGTTCTTATATTTGACGTAAAATTTTCATCTTGGTCATTGTAAAGCTTATTTTAAGACCTGTCTTATGGAAAACATGCATTAGTATTTAACACTTGAAATTTTTTTGTCACATCGCTACTAGGTTATGCCTCACTATGTTCATCAATGATCATTGTTTTGTGGGATGTTAAACAAATCCGAAATACTCACACACTTACTGGCAAGTATGTCAGCTGTGCCCAATTCAATTAGAACATAGTTTCAGCCTTTTGAAAGATCCTGTTACAGAAACACAAAGCTGCAAGTTGTGCTTACATTTTCAATCTTCAGCTCTGCTTTCGTCGTGTGTCTATGCTTCTTGTTGCAATATTATTTTTATGTTGTTTGAGCATGCTCAACGTGGATAATGAATTAAAAACATCAAAATAAATTTTCAAACAATATGTTTAATTTTAAAAAAAGAAAAAACCTAAAAAATTAAATATAAAAAACTTTTTAAAAGTAAAGATAATTATTTATGTGTTAAAAATTATAGCTTCATGGATTTATAAACTATAAATAACCAAATACGATGACAAAGTTGGCCGGCAAACTTTGACCTCAAAGTGTCATGACCGGTCCAAAGGTTAATCTACGTACCAGATTTTAACTTTCAGAGCTGTCCATGTTAAAATACACATTCGACAGATTCTACTAAATTAGTAAGGATATCTATTCTAAAAATACTCATTTGTGGAACTTCAATGTAGTCCTATTTTTATGTGCAATATCTTTTTAAGCCCCTAAGGGATGTCACATTTTGACCCCCTCGCTTACGGAATTTGTAACCCAATTGCAGTGTTGTTGTAAGTAGGGGCAGTCCAATCCCCCGTTACGTAATCGGTGACCGAAACCGCGCACACAGACTGTGCGGGGTCTCACCAACATCTTGAATTATTTTGAGGTTTTCTCCCTTCCCGAAAACAAGCCGTAGCAAATAATGCTGCGACAGATTCAGCCATCCTTCAATATAGCATTGCATGATGTCTTCTATTCCATTTCCGTAAAAGGTATAGAGAAACGTGGTAAACTTTATTCTTTAAGTGCGAAGTGTTCAATCGATGGGTGGCTTTTAAAAAAGTGTCCTCTTTGCTTGCTGCACTGTGCGTTCCATTGACATGCACGCTAAAAACAAAAAATTAATAGCCTGCACTCGGCACCACTTTCGTCGGTCTCCGTAAATTCCGAACTTATAGATTTATGAATGAAGAGTGGAATCGCTCGCTGTGATGGCGGGATCGCTTCGCGCTTGGATTGTCAGAATTGCAGATGATCAGCTTTCTCGGCCCATATTTGATATTTCCAAATTTACCGGTTGACCACAAGCTATGGATTTTTATTTTAAAGTTTTTGCATCATTTTCAGTACGAACGATATCATTTTTTGTCAATAATATCAATTATGTAGAAATTCTTTACATAGCAAGAATAACATATGTTTTCAAACCGAAGTAATTGGTGCAAATTCTCGCTGCGGAAATAAAAGAATTTAGTGGAAAATCATTCAGCCATTTGCATGCTGTACAACAGCCCTACACATACCCTGTGATTGGCAGCTCTTGAGTTGACAATGGCCCACGCTCCCGGTTTCGTTTTCCACGCATTTTTTTACTTTCTAGTGCGTTTGAAAGAAGTCGCTTTCGCATTTCAATATCAAAAGATGATGATATCATGTTTGTGCAGGGGTATTACGTAATACATTCTATTCACATTCCATGTTGGTAACACATGCACCCAGTTTATTTCTTTTACGAAAGAACAGAGTTTCAAACCAAAGATTTGTTTTGATTCAGGTCTTCATTGGCACATGAAGTGGGGTGCAATTAATCTATTTAATAATTTCGTAGCATACAGAAAAAATGATTCGTTCGAGTTATATACTAATTGTTTTTGTAGTATTAAACATAAGTACTGTTTGCAGAAGGCACTCTTTCCCCCTCAACCCACCTCCCCCCCCCACCCACCCACACACACACCATCTCATTCAAGTAGGGAGTTTCACAGTGGCATATATAGTCATGATTTTGGAGACGGGGTGCATTGATTTGGTAAATGTACATAACTGTAATGGTAGGCCTAAACCGACCTATTTTTGGCGTGGGAACGGGGAAGGGGAGGGGACGGGAGGGAGAAATAGAGAAAAATAAAAAAAATAAAAAAAATAAAAAATTGACTTTTAAAATTGAAGTTTTATTGTGCATCCAATAATTACCGTGTTATAGTAACCCTTTTGGAAATATATATTTTCCGGAGAAAAAAACCATTCTAAGCAAATTTTTAAGAAAAATATGCAATTTAGTCTATCACAAGTCTATGATGGGGCGTAAACATCTTGAAAAATAGCTAATATTTCATTTAGGGGTTATATCGCACGACAAAAGTTTTATTATGCATCCATACTTTCTAACCCGTGGTAATAGTAACATTTTTGCAAAATTGTATCTTTTTCGCATTTTTAGAAAAATAATCAAATTAGTAGAAATCCAGCAAAGGAGAGAGAAACTAATAACCATATACATAAGACATGCATCATGGTGATTTTCTACAATTTTGAAGTATCTACCACGTACAGAGATTGAGATTGTAATGTTCTACAAACAGCTTAAAACATGAAGTACCCATTTTTTAATCATTTCCCTAGCACATTATTGTAAATATGACGCAGATAGATGTTTCTTATCCATCTCTTATCTAGGGGTTAAACAGGGAACACCATACCACCCAATGTCAAACACGCAAAAAATCTTCATTCTTTTAAGCTTAATTACAAAGCACTCATTTCAATTATAAACAAATGGAAATTGAGTCTGGGACTTGACACGCATTTTTGCTACTTTCCAGTACCTTCCACATTAGATTTCTTATTCAATTACATACTTTATCATGTATGTACTAATTTTATACACGCGATGTATGATTGTGGATAGAAATAAAATGTTTATGTTATGGTTCTTTATATGATGGGATTAAACTGCTTATACAGGAATAGCTGAAATTTTTCCTAGTCTGTAATCTCTTGTATATTGTTTTTAAGATATAATTTATTTGTACATACCGATGCTATTTTGATGGTGCCATAAGAAATAAAGAAAATAAAAGATTTGACTTGACAATGGTCTCCCAATTGCTTTAATGTACGAGTACTAAAATGGAATATCTTCCGCAACTATAGATTCCCGATTTTACAAACTTCGCTAAATGTTACTGCTGCTTTTGATCCCCTATCAATTGGGGGTGGGTATTTAAACCTCTAGATACCAATTAAAATTTCCACCTGAAGTCCTATTGTAGGCAAAGAAGCTAACTATACTCTCTGAGTAATATGTTTGAACTGATGCGACCAATCCTGCTGCATGTGGTGCGTGAAGGTCGCACTGCCTGGAACTGCGCGAAACAACAATAAAATAGACAACGCGATACGCCTGTGTCCATGTCGCACACGCCGTACTTGCTACCTTAGTTCAAACCAGTGTTCAATGCACTTATACTCTATTACACGCCCGCCGCCGTTATTCTCCGGTCTCAGTCGTGTCAGAAATAGGCTATTCCTCACCCTCCCTCTGAAGACTGGAGTGAAAGATTATACTATGTGTTGAAAGAAAGATCAATTATTATCTGAAAGAGCATCCTATTCCTTTTACATACAATCAATTCCAACTTCTTATATGTTTGTGCTTTTGGATATTCCTCATCACCTCTCACGAAATTTTAATCCATCAGTCAAAGCTGAAAAAGAATTTTATGAAAAGTCTTTAATTTCCTCCATATCACTCCATGCAAAAAAAAGTTTTTCAGTCCAGTTTGGGATTAAGTGGCATATGGGGAGCAAATACCCCGGATGTGCGACCGACTCAATATAGCTTCCTGTTGTTCAGGTTGCCGGCAGCCGTGCATGTATGACCTCACTTCCGAGCTACATACACGCAAAAAGCTGCCCGGCGGTCCGTGTATTATAGCCACGTGATCCGGCAGTCCTTATGCATGGCTTCATCCTGGTTTCATCATAAGGGCGAGATAATAAGGCTGAGTGTGGATTTTAAAGTTTGCGTTGCTCTAAGATGTTATATTTAATTCATAATACAACTATATTGTTACTAGATTAGTTATCATGCCAATTATGACTCATAATATGGAAGTTATTATCTAACATTTTTCGTTTGTATTTTTTTGAAATATTACTTGGTGTTTAAGTTTATTAATTTTAAATTTCTTTTATATGGGTAGTATTTTTAATTATTTTTACCATTTACGTTATTATTCATTTTATTGTTATTTTATAGATTTTTGTTATTGCTTAAATTTTGCTACATAGCTACTTGTTAATTACGTATTTTGACTCTTTCGAAATCCTGACGTGTCTTTAAACCTTAGCCCGATGTTGCTCAGGCATTTTTTTTAATGCAAAAATCATATTTGATGCTTATTGTTTGATTTTTCTGATTTAGCAAATCACTGATAGTGTTTGGGTATTTTTTTAAATCAGATATTTTGTGTACTCTATTCAACATTGAGACGCCCTGACACCAAACCTTCAATTCTGCAATTGAGTTTCAAGCTTCATGAGCAGGAAGCCTTGTTTTTCTGTTGCCATGGTTCGAATCTTGGCCAATGGGGACATTGTGCAGGACGATGACCCACGAGCACAGCCAAGCCAGGGGAAGGCATCGGGAGGAGCCACAGGACCAAGAAATGGTAAGCGTGTATTCTAAACATGGAACAATAGTAAAAGCAGCACTGGACATTTTTCACAAAATATGAAATTTCTTCAAATTTGCTCTCAAAATGATAGTCTAGGCCATGGAACAATACTTTTTACAAATAAAAATAACATACTCAAAAATAGTTAGAGGTGTTTTAATAAGAGGTTAAAGACATTCCATTTATGTTGTATGTGTTCTCTAATTGATTATTTGAGAGCCTAGGCACTTGCACATACACAACCCATCAAGTACGTGGGGAAACCCAACTGGCGGGTTGATGGTAGGACGCAATAATGCAATTGTGCAAACCCTATTCAAATACTGTGCTAATATTTTTTTTTTTTTTTTTTTTTTTTTTTTTTTTTTTTTTTTAAATCTTGGGAATGAAAATGGATTTGAGGGCTCAAATTTCAGGGGAAAATGAGTAAAAAATATGGCCTTATCAAAAATCGATACAACTTACGGGTAAATCGGGGATCCCAAAAGACGATCGGAAACGCACCTTTAAGTTTTCCATAACTTTAATCAAACAAATGTGTAGGTGTATTATGACATGAACATCATGGACTCGATCAGTGATGATGAAAACCACAAAAGGTCACAAACCGGTCAAAACAGGGTGCATGCGTGGAATAAACATGCATACGGAGTGCGTGTTTTTCTGTGTTAAACGCCATTTCCGTCGGTCTGCTGAATTAATGTCTCCAGCGACATTATTATAAAATTTCGGTTACCCATAGGGACTGATTGATTTGTCTTATCATTTTAGGTGAGGGCTTAATGTATATATATAAAAGCTTTACAACCCATGCAAAAATTTCATTTTTGAAAAATCTTGAGGGCACACTTATTTTTCAAATGTGCAGGTGTCTCTTTAAAGCTTGTCCCCTAATGTTACTAATTGAATACCTATAAAATTTGCATCTACATAGTGGTGCACTGGCAGCATATTAGCACGAGAGAGGTTATATTGGACGTTGAGTCAACTCAACCTCCAGTCCTCAACTACATTAACTTGTGCTGATTGAGGTTAGCATAATAATCTTAAGCACTTTATATCAGCACATAATTGTAAGCAGAGTTCTAGTATTTATGGTACCACCAAGATTTGGGGGGTATGTGCATTAGGCAGAGATAGATAGACTCTTGCAAAACTTTGTATTTACATAATGTATCATTCAAGTTGGAGAGGACTAACTCATTGGAGGAACCTGTGTCATAAGGACAACCCAATAATCTGGGATTTACTCATGTGTATCAAAAACACCCTTGCACAGTACAGTATTACAAAACCTTTACGATTTTGTAAACATGGAGGGACAAGAATGTGCTACTTGCCCAGTGATGCCAGCATTTGGCATGTTATTTCTGAGTTCCAAGATCATTTATTTAAAAAAATGTTGTAAACATGAACAGTAAAATATTCTGGTAGGTAATTTTAAATTACAAAAATAATTTCTTAGGTGGGTGGACCAATATCGAGGGGCCAGTAAGAGGAAGGGTTATTAGTTGGGGGGATCTGAGGGGGTCCCCATGCACCCAAAAGGTATATTTTTTTAAGTGACATATTGATGATGCACTAGGTCTAGTTAAGAATTTTGATGTTCCCAATGCAAAATATTGTCCCATATATATGTTTGGTGATTGATATTTGAGATCCATAGTGGATGAGGCCTAGCTAAAGCAACTGCAAAAATATAAGGGGTAGGGGGAAAATAACAGCCATTACTCCACTTTTCATGACCAATGGGCCATGATTTATGGTACCCAATATATAGCTAATAATTTTCTCTAACAGAAAAATATCAAAATAAATCTCTTCATCTTTGACCGATGTTGACCTGGGGTCAAAGGTCACAAGGTCATTGTTTTGGCTATTTTCGGCATTATAAGTTATTTTCTATATGTCACATTTTTAGGTAGATTTTCATCAATTTTTGCGTAAGATGGCTGAATGCATTCTTGATGTATATCAGTAGTAGTCCAGAAGCATAACTTCAAAATCACATGGGCTAATGAGTTCCAATTGAGTTAAAGGTCAACGCACTCTTTGTAGAAAAAAGGCATATTAGGTATCGCTTGAGGCATAAAGTGGCTCATTAGTATAACTTTGGCTTCCTGTTAACACCGTGTTATGTTAATATTTCGTGTAATGTAATAACCGACGCGTATGTAATAAAAGTTTTGACGTGGTATGTAATAAAACGCGTAATGTAATAAAAATTGACTGTAATGTAATAAAAAAGTTGACGCGTCAATGTAATAAAAATTTTCGTGTATTGGTACTAAAAAAAACATGACGCGTAATGTATAAAAACTAACGCGTTCTAACCTGGCATTTTAGGTTTTTTTTGACTTAGCCGGCCTAGTGACTCCTGCTGATTTTTTTGCGACTTTGTGTGTGTGTGTAGGTGTGTGGAAGAGAGAGAGAGCCTGTTTGTTTGGTGAGGGGGTGTGTGTTTGGTGTGCGCGTGTGTGTCCGTCGGTCTCTCGGCCGCATGTGTGTGCGTCCGTTGGTTCGTCCGTTTTGTTCCGTCCGTCATATTTGTTTCGAATTTATTCTTGACCTTAATCTTGGTGGATGTCTTCGATTCATGTGTATTATTTTAGGTCCATTTTTGGTTTACTAAAGAATCACCGCCCTGAGTCTGTTGGGATATACCAAAGAGGAGAATTCCAGCAAACTTGCTAGGGTGCGCCTTCATCTTGATCACCTCAGAAAAATGCCTCGGCACCCTTCTGTCCCCCTCCCATTTGCGAAGTTTGGTTACGCCACTGGGTTTGCTATCCGAATAATGCATCATACTAGTCGGCTATATTCCGAGTATTAAACAAATTCCACTAGTCCGAATGGAAAGGCCAACTGTACCCAATATACAAAAAAGGTCTGCAAAGCGGGCCTACTCAAATTCGGAATCGAGGACTTTATTTAATTTTCGGACTAGTGGGTCCTATTTACTTTTCTTCTGATAAAAATTGCCCGCGTAATATATAAAATATTTTCATTACCGGCAATTTTATTAAATTATCCGTTTTATTACATTACACGGCAAGAAATTTAATAATTACATTACGACGCTTATTTAGTTACATTACACGAAAAATAACATAACCAATATATGTCGCGTAAACAAATTGACTGTAATGTAACAAAGTGACGCATAAGTAATAATTTTTGCCGTGTTGTGTAATAAACAGTAATGTAATAAAAACTGCCGCAAATGTAATAAAATATTATTGACTTATGCGTCAACTTTGTAGCATTACCTGTTTTATCACATTACACGGCAGAATTTTTACATTCCGCGTCGATTATTACATTACACAAATAAATACACCATTATTTCGGCGTACAAAGTAAAGCCGTCAATGTAAATAAATTTGCCGTGTGTCTAATAAACCATGTAATAATAAAAATTGCCGCATATTGTAATAAAATATTTTACATTAATGCGGCAATTTTATTGCATTACCCATTTTTAGTGTAGCTGCTGAACTCTCATAATGGAAGGATTGTGGACGTTTTGAGAAAAGCATGAAAGTGACACAGTTGTAGTACATACACCAAACATTGTTTCAGCATGGAGCAATTTTAGATTTGACCCATGGGGAATGTAGAGGTCCCATGACCTTTTGGATCGAAAATGCTGATTTCGTATCCAATGTGATAAATTACATATTTAAATACAAAAATAAAATGTTTCCAAGCCATTATGTATACCGTATCGGTCCTACAAATTTATGTTGTACAATGTCCAGCACCATTCTATACATGATCTTTAAGGGTACCTTCACCCCGATTACCTTAATTTTACAGTTCGTCACCATTGTCATAACGGAGTTAGTTTTCTAAAACGCTAACACGGGGTGTGAGGTTGCGCAACCCTTAGGAAATCATATAAGACCCTATGAAGCTGAATTTTTATACCCATCGTATAGCAATGGAATCTCTATATCCAATGATTGCCCAATAGCCCCAATGGAAAACCGCACTATGATATAATATGTGAGCATGCCTTGAAATCCAATTTACACATATTAAGCCCCCCCCAAAAGCTTACTCCAGAAAAATGATGGGTTGTGGTGATGGCAATGGTTTATACAGTCTTTATAGGTCGAATTAATTGATCAAATGTGTGCCTCTGTTAAATACATAGGGTTGAGGTCAACGATTGTTGTTGACCATGCACGTAATGCCATCATGCACAACTTAAAATGTAACTTAAAGTGTACATTCACATTGTACATAGTTGATACAGAGACTTGTACTCAGATAACTATGTTTTCACACTGTTTCCGACATCCACACAAGTCAGTGCATCTCAGAGCAGCCTTAGCACACTTCCAGTTATTGCACACTTTCGATGTACACCAGCAGCGAATTTGTTCATAAAATGATTTTGATGCTTCTGGAAGCTTGGTCCACAGTGGTTGCCATACTGCACTGTCCTTTTTCCAACCACAGTCGGAAGGATTTGGAAGCTTAGGATCACGACTAAGAGCTGGTTCCAACAATTGGCTTGGTAGCTGGACCGTTTGATGTGCTGTTCCAGTGAACAGCTGCTTTCTGGCTTCATTCACATGCAGAGTATCACTCGTGCGATCATAAAGCAGTATTACAAATCTCTCGAGTATAGACATTTTTGCACTACTAATGTTATACTGCATGAGCAATAGGTCTTCAAATGCGTTGGTAGCTTCAGGGAAAGCTTTCCATGTGTGCCAAGCAGTCTTCTTACCCCTCCCACCAAATACAGAAACCGTATCATACTCTGTGAATGCGTGAAAGACTGGGAGAGTGATACCCTCCCCGGATCCATCCCTGCTGTTATTTTATGGACAGCGTTGTATCGGAAATGTGATCAGTGCCAAATGGTTTAACAGGAGACATAGAAGAAGGTTCTTCTTGAGTATGAGGCAGCTGCTAAATATGCTGAAGTTGGTGGAGCCAGCTCACTGTTGACTGGTTGGGGTTTGAGAGGTCTTTATCCATGTGGGGCACTCATTGAAAATGTGATCTACAGTCTGTGATGGAGAGCCACATTGGCAGGCTGGAGATGGTCGCGGTTCATATTGCTGTTGAAACAACCGACACCTGTTCGAATCCTGTTCAAGGTGACCCATTCATTACATGGAAGATTGCTATCAGGTGGAAGTTCTGTCATAGGTATGATAGTGAATTGGTCTGGTCTTGAAGTATCTAGGCAGACAGTGTTCCATGGTTGTAAGATGTTGAATGGAGAGCTTAGATGTTGAATGGAGAGTTTAGCAGCGTGTCGACAGAAAGGTTGTCGAGAGCGCAGTCTCTGTCTGCCAAGCTATTGTGATTCTTTGACAGTATTATGCAACAGATGCTTTTTGTCCAACAGAGCCTTGTTCACCAGTTTATGTGTGGGATGTTTCTCTCCGAAGCATTGCAGGTGTTATGCCTGAAAGCACTGGTAGAAACTCAGATGGCGTGAGACATACAGGCAGCCAGTAATGGTTCTCATGGTCTCGTTGAGTATTGCGTCCAACTTCTTTGTGTGAGAGCTATTGCACCATGCTGGGGTGGCATGGTGCGTAGGATGGATGTGCGTGCAACCCAGGAAGATCCAGCAAGGCGGCACAGGAGGTTATTCTTCGAAGATACCGTTGCACGTACCAACTCAAGATGCTGCCGATAAGTAACCTGCCGATCTAGCTTCACTCCCAGATAGGTTGGTTGTAGGATCGTGTGGCAGAGGCACTCCATTCGAAGCTAACGATGAGCCTCTTTGGTGTTAAGGTGGAAGGCAGTAGCGGTGGTCTTGGCTTCACTCAGCTTGAGTCTCCAGGTCTTGAGATATGCTGCAAGTAGGGCCATATCTGAAGTAAGTGTACTTTCTCAGCTTCTGTCCGAGTGAAGAAGAGCATAGCCATATTGTCTAGATGTTTTTTGAGGTAAATCACTGATATACAAGTTGAACAGCATGGGAACCAGAACTGATCCTTGTGGGACTCTGTTCCTCAGACGATGCAGTCGACTGCTCTGTCCATCACTGGTCTTGAGGACAAGTCTACAGTTTGCAAGCATGTTACATATGAATTTTACAAGATGACGATCCGGGATGGTCCTGAGAAGCTTGAATGTCCGCCCCTGGTGCAGGTGCCATACGGTATCATATACTGCAGTAAGTTCCACGAAGAAGACGCCTGCCTTACGACACTTTTGAAAGCCCTCCTCAATATCATTTGTGAGTTTTACAATCTGATGGACAGTGCTCCGACCACGGCGAAATCCTGCTTGTTCATCAGGCAGATGGGATTCGATGACTGGCTCCAGCCGAACCAGGATCAGCCTTTCAACACTTTCTTCCTGGTGGAACTCTTCCATGTAGGCAACAAGCTATGTAAATGCAATGTCGTGTAGATGGGCATCTTAATGAGACAACTGCGATGGTATTGGTACTTATCTTCCAAAGCAACCATGTCTCCAGGTGCAAGTTGGGCCAGTAAAGCAACGTCTTGAAGTTCTCTTGCACCAGTCCGGATCCTGGAAGCTTTGACAAAAAGTACTTATGACCTGCTGGCTCAACACAAGGACGCATAGTGGCCTCGTTGGGTCATCACTCATGTGGCTAGAACTCCTGATGATGTGCCAGCCCTCTTAACATTGCCCCCGCCTTCTGTTGTCGCTCAAGCTTTGTTTGGTTGAAGTTCAAACGACATATTTATGAAAGCTGCTTGGCTTCATCACTGTGGACTATAAACCATCGCATCAATCAAACCTTTTTCAATTTGAAGGTCATGGCATGTGTCCAAGTTCCCGAAACTGAATTAAATGACTACTAATAATTCATATCCACTACCAAGGTGGGCATTGCTTGGTTGGACTGGGCACTATAATGCTTCATTGTTGTGATTCTACAAAGTAAAAAACAAAGATCCCAATTAGAAACAGTACTAGGGTACTTTGGTTAAAGGTGGAGATGGCGTTTACTAATGTGACGTTGTGAATGCTGAAAAATGGGCTCATCAAATTAATGGAGGAGAGGACTTCCTACTCTAATTTATCTATCACTGATTTCTATCAGAAGGATTGTCTCTCGCAGACCTACAGTATGGATGGGTAAACAGAAAGTAACTGCTTTTCAAAACGTGAATGAATGAAACTTCCATCTACCATTTACGCCGGAGGGTAGAGAAGTCTTATTCTAGCTAACTGAAGGCTCTAATGCAGGGCTCTAATGTGGTTGGGTAAGCAGGTAATGATGCTTACCCCTGGTGAGGAGAGGTAATTGTTCAACTAGAAGAGGGGAGCAGTTCCGGATTCAATCTCACTAATGGTCTATATCAGGGACACATTAGGATGTGTATAAATGGTATGATGGTTTTGCATGGCGAAGACAGGTAATCATCCATCTACGGGCGAGGAGTTGTTCCTAATTAGCTATCTGTTCCTAATCAGCTATCACTAAGGTTCAAAACCCCTTTTAATCATGCCCCACTCCATGTGCCCTAACATAACTCTTACCTCCAATACACCTTTCTACCGCTCACCCCAGTCCCCCTAACCCACCTTCACCCCCCACTCTTTTCTCCCGCGCCATCCAATACGATCCTTCTATCTCTTCCCCTCTGTTACGTATGGTATACCCAAAGGTTGTATTGAGTCAATCCAACAATGCACCAGATTTAGGAAATATCACCTTAATGGACCATGTTGATCAACAAAAATTCTAGTTTTAAAAATAAAACCCCGACTTTTATCCATCATTTTAGCCCAACAAAGCATTAGTACTTAGGGATTTTTTGCATGATCATGAAATATCTTATGGTTCTGGAAACTTCTTGAACACATATATCCCTAAGTTCTGACAGGACACATTGTAATGCATTATAGGATTGGTTCAAAAACACTCAGGGGACATACCTAAGACTTAAGATGCCGGATTCACCGGAAAAATCAGAGCACAAATATGATTTTAGAATAGGCCTAATTTAATGAATTAAAATACTACAATGGATGATATATTGAAAAAAACACATTAGTTTTATATAAAATCATTAACTGAAGCCTTGATTTTCCTACAATGTTGACTGAATAATATGCATTTTCACTTCTGAGAAGGGAAAATGCCCCCAAAATACCATTTTAGCACCCCTAAAGAGAGAATGACTCGACCAGTGACCCCAGGTCACACCCTGTCGACCATCACTCTCCCCAATTCCGTTTGGCCCATAGCCCACCGGACGCACACATCCAGAGCATGCTTTGGGGCGGGCCTGGAGCGGGAATGTAACATTGGAAAGGAAAATCAGGCTTTCAGTTAGAGGA
>JAMKCH010031662.1:0-28599 GCA_023653785.1 Ophioderma brevispina | reverse complement strand
GCATGTGATAGTACACTGTCAATGGTAGAAGACCAAAATATGAAAGAAGGGTGGTGTGCCGAATTCTAAAATAATTTGTAAATGAGGACTCCACCTGTACAAATCAGTTGCATATTAAAACTACTTTTCTTGTTCTTGACTGAAAGAACTCCATTACGATTTAATCAAGTTTGTGAAGGCGAGTGAGGTAATAAAAAAAACATAAGCAGATTTCAAGTAACAAGGGTCCCTAAATGTGAAAATTCTAATTTTTGCACTAATGTAAGTCTTTAGCGAAAAAATCCCCATGTGAATATTAAGCTGCGAAACATTTGTACAAAAATAGTGAAATCGCTAATTTACTAGGAGCAAATACTCAATTACCGGTTCTATGTTTTATATTGAAATCCCAACCAATCAAAATCGCCCTTTTTCACTTCAAGCATTTCTGTAGCCAAATACAAGGGAAGAAATCTTATCTATATGAAATCACTACTAGGACACATATATGGATGACCCAAACTCATCGTTGTACTTAGACTCAGAGTTGACACTAAGCGCCTGTCATCGGTTGAATCCTTTTTACCCCACAATATGGAGGAAAAATAAGAAGTTGCGCTATAAGACCTTATTCAAAGCCAGCCTGTGTGGACAAGATGACCCTTCCAGTTCTAGCAATACATTCACCTGTCAATGATTCTCCTGTTCAATCGCTTAACAGTTATCGATTGAGCAGCTTAATGTATTGTAGTCCTGGAATGTTCGCATCTTGTCCACCAACATGTCTGTGGCATACGTCATATAATACGGTCTAACAATCGGAATTCATGGTCTCTCTTGTGTAAATTAACCTCGTGTACACGCATTTGTAGCAAGACTCAATGATATTCAAAGACTTATATTTTTAATTCGTGGACGAGGTAAGCTTTCTTGTGCTTTACCTCATGTCCAATGAATGCCACTACAGGGAGGCGATGAAGTCACCTGGGCCCAAATTCATAAAACCATTGCTAAGTTGAGCTGGCAACTAAGGCCTGCTAGATTCTAAAAAAATCCCTAAGTACATAACCTACGGAGTTGACACTAAATGGACATTGCATAAAACCTTACTAAGAACCTTGCTTACTAGTTACATACTAGGAAAATCTAGTTACCAACTAGCTCAATCTTTTGTCTCACAGAATTGGGGTGCTTTCGGGCGAAGGCCTTGGTTGCAAGTGTGGGGAATGTAATCAATACATTAAATGACTACCCTTATTGGTGTTTGAAGTTCTGTTTCACTCAGAGCATTAAAGGTCTTTGATCACCTGTGAAACCATGATCAAAATGATGTCAATATACTTTGTAGTAGCTTCCGTATATAGGCCTGTGTCACATGAGCAAACATATATTGAAGAGTTGAGAAACAGGACGTAACTCAGCACTGAAAAAAATATTAAAGCACTGATTAGCACACGTTTTTGAATAGGACGCCCCCAATTTCAAAGTTGATCATTTTTGCAACAGTTTACGTTGGTACTTGTCTAGGAAACTATAACCTGCGACGAGAATGCTAAAAAATGCGTATTTATCACAATAAAGGGCGATTTTGTAATTAGAATTGGGATCCCAGATTGGACTTCACAGCAGAGCTGGACATTCTCGATTTTGTCCGTCCATGATGAAAATAGTGCCACACCTCGAGAAAATAACCTCTAACTTGGCATGCCTGAATATTACAACAACTAATGGATTAGGGCGTAAGGACACGTCACATTGCCTATTTTCCCGGCTATTTCAACATTGGCAGGCGTTTTCCAGGCAGCCGTTGTAATTATTATCGGGGATCCCGATATATTAATTCTAGTACCCAAACTCTTTCGTTGTGACAACAGACAATTCTCGAGCTTAACTATTCACAAGTATAGTTTACCAGACCAGTGACCAATCCAATCGTGTACAAATCTCCTATTTTTAAAAAGTGGGGGCGCTCTTCAAAAAAATGTGCTATAAATTGACTTTCAAGAATTTCTTAATTCTGCTGTAATACTCAGAGGTTCTATATAGTAGAGAGGCAAAACGGTTACGTAATCTTTAGAACATACGTCTCGCTGTTTTGCCGACCACAAAGAAAAAATAGCGTACCAAAACAATAGAAAGCATGGTGCCCTCCGCTTCTTCCAAATACTGGGGTGCCGCTTTGCGATATAAACTAAGCGGTAGTGATACAAATAATGTATGTTTAGAGGTGGCCAGGTGTAATTAAAGTTGCTACCAGGCTCATTGTGCCCAGAACCTCTTTTTTCTCATAATGCAATGCGCGCTTAGGTGGAAAAGATGTATTTCCTTGAGGCGGTTTATTTAAATCAACGGACGCCTGACGTGTCATTTCATTCGTTGAGTGCCCATGGGTAGGAACAAAATTAACCACCCAATAGCACCCAAAATCCAACAACTTGATATTTGGGCGGATTGTTTGTATTTCGAAGTGACATTACTGTGGTATACAAGACCCCAAACTGATAATTATTCCGTGCAATACTCAAAATGTCAGCGCCCAGCAAGGGACGATGGTTTTTGATGGTTTTCACCCTTGGTAATTACTTTTTGAGAAATGTGATGTTAATTATTTTATACTAAGACCCAAATATAGTTTACTCAAAATGTAAAACATATCATAAAGCTCATGGTATGTAAGCAAACAGTATAGAAAGACTTTAGTCAACCAAAACAATTTTTAATTATGAACATCAGAATTAAAGAAATTCTTAAAATTTGAGCTTTTTTTAAAGGTTTGATATTATTTTCATTCCAAATATATAAGCATTATTTTGGGGCTGAATTTGTTTTTTTTACACAATTCCTCCTTTCCCTTTTCATTGATGCTATTACGGCATTAGTGAATGCAAAAATGAAAATTGAAGACAAACTTTACTCACATTTTTTTTTATCAAATGATATATATATATAGTTTTATTTAATTTCCATAACTATAATCAATAATTTGTAGCCAAAAAAACCAGTGTTAATTGTCTTGTAAAATATTTACAAAAATAATAATAATAATATTGTTTTCTCCTGATTAGTTGCCAACGAGTGGAGTTAGAGTTGGTCTGGATCAACTCTAAATTTAGCCAAGATTCTTAGAATGCACTAGCATAGTAAGGTTTTATGAATTCAATAGTAACAATAGGCTTAGTTGGCACTAAGTCCCATTTCAGTTGCCCAACAGGCCTTAGTACGGTTTTTGAATTGGGCCTGAAATCTTGTTTCAACCGTGAGGTGAATATTAAGATCTGCATAATAATAATTAAAAAGAAGAATCCGAAGTGTGTTCTGTTATATGAAGGTGTGATGGGGAATATCATTTTTGATCGCTGGAGGTATCCATTAGGTCATGACATTCTTTTTCTGGAAGTAAATTGAGGTGACATTTTATTATTTTTAAATAATGGTCACTTTTTTCATATGGGGATAATATGGTATTACTGTTAGTGACGGAGCAAGTTGCCGCTATGCAATCCATTCATTGGTCCATTCTGCCCAGTTTGAAGCACGAATATGGCCAATGTGTCATGGCCTAATACTTTTTGCAAAGAATAGTCGCATCATGTTGTTATAACCCTTGTACATGGTGGTCTGCGAAGGTTTGATATCTGCAGTAATTGGTACAAAACGCCGTGTGTCAACTTTTGTGCTCAAAGTACCGAAAAAAGGAGATTCTGAATGTCTTATATAGAGAATGTAATCCAAACTGGAATCTAGCTCTGCATAGATGACTATAAGTCACAATCCAAACGTATTTTTTAAAGGTGAACAACAAGAAAGAAAGTCGATTCAGGCGCTGAATGTAGGATTATTGTGTCCCGTTTCAGCTTCTGATTCTTTATCTGTACCAGCATTCCCGTTAACTTCCGGTTTTGATTTCTCAAATTTCGTCATGGTTACCCTGTCGTCTGCCGTTTCTTGTCTTTGTTTCCGTCTCGCGCGTATTTTCTTGATACAGGTGTAAATAATAGCCGCGACAAGGCCCTCGACTGCAGTAAGTACAGCTACCAGAAGAGGCAAAATACCAATGAGATCTGATTCTGGCTTTGGGTAGAAAAGATTCGCCATAGTCTTTGCGAGCAACGCGTTCTGGCAGGCCGTCTCAAAAGCGATTGTTGTAGATGTCTTGTAGTCTTGGGCGATGATGCGGGAGATTGAAAGGCCAAAGAATGCTCCGAAGAATGGAAGCAGGAGAGATACTGTCCATCCCTTCCAATCTACAAAGAATACATAAATCTGAGTTGGAATTCCAAACCCAACAGCGACCAGCACTAAGATGGTAGCAAATGGTTTCAGGAGTTTCTCAGCGCGATCGTGAAGAGAAGGCCATTTGTAGGCCAGAAGAACGCCAACACCCAAAGGGATGACTAACAATAGAAGCTGAATTACAAGTTCTGTAAAGGGTGTTTGCAAATTTTCATCAACACCCAGGATTAATTGTACATAGAGGAACAAATTAAGAGGCATCATCGCCATTGCAATCACAGTAGAGAATGACGTCATTGTTAGACTCAACACAAAGTCGCAGTCAAAGAGAACGGTCAAAACATTACTTATCCACCCTCCAGGACAGGTTCCAACCAGAATAAGTCCGGTGGCGAGAGCTGACTCTAATTCGAATATCCTGGCTAGACCATAAGCCAGAGCAGGCATGATAAAAAACTGACAGAACATTCCGATTATCACTGCCCATGGTGGGTTAAGTTTCCTGTAGATGACTTTCACGTCCATTTTGCAACCCATAGTGACGTAAGAAATAATCAACCAAATGATGAATACGTAGGAAGCAAGTTGGTTGAGGAGATTTTGTCCGGTAATACAACTGACCTCATGTTTACCTGCTTCAATAGCAATGCCACCAGGTGGGGTATACGTCACTATTAGATGTTTACGACCCGGGTATCTTCCACCTATAATGACTCTAACGTCAAGCGGCAGTGTTGTATACTGGTTAATGCGCAATTCGGTTTTAGATTGAGATGGAAGTACAAGAACCGAAGGATCGGATACAGACCATGAAATAACGCCGCCAACTTCACCGGATAAGATAGTGAGATTTCGATCGATGCTTGACCGCCAAAATACAATGTTCTCGTCAAAACCTGCACCGAACGTGTGGTTGAAATCAAGAGATATCGGAGTTGATGTGTCTTGTGCAAAAACCTGGAAGTAGTTAAACCAAGAGATGAGAAAAAAATATTTCATGATTAAAGGTGCAACGAGAGATTTTGAGACACCCAATATTTGTGTCATAATTGTAATTTCACATAGATTTGACACTCAATAGATTTCTTACCTTGTATTTGGCTACAGAAATGTTTTAAAAGAGAGAAAAAAGGTGATTTTGATTCGCTTATATTTAAATATAAAACATAGGCTGAATTTTGTATTTGCTCCTATACGAAATTATAAATTTCAGTACAGTTTCTGTACCAAAGAAACATTTCTCAGCTTAATCCTTTTGGATGGGGATGTTATTGATGGAAAGCTTTACATCAGGGCAAAAATCAGTACTTTCGATTTTTTAGGGGCACCTGATATGTGAAATCTCTCGTTGCACCTTTAATACTCACAATGCGCAAACAACAGTGATTGCTCTTCACGGTTTCCTATATCCCAAGCGTCCCTAGAGGAAATTCTGACGATCACCGCAAAAAAGGGAGGTAGCGTTATTTTTCTTGTTCGATATAGGTGCACTTTCCCCCTAACCCAAGGCAAGGTTCCGCTCCGTGATTTTTCAAAGTGCATTTAAATGCAGTGAAGGGTTAGGGATATAATGCTATCGTATTGTAGTGCCTGTCCGTTGAGAAATCAAAAATAAGAAAAAATCAACGATTTTGGGCCAAAATTGGTTACAAATCTCCAAATTTTTGATATCCCCCCCGAGAATTTCAATTTTGCCCTCCAAAAATTTCACTTTGCTCCCCCACCAGAAAATAGATCTGAAATTTCAAGAGATTAGGGCGCGCGCGCACACACATACAATAAGTGTATTTTTAAATGTCGTCTTTTTGTCGTCTTAAAAGACGACATATAATTAAGGTATGTTTCGTTTCCTTTCTCCTTAACGTTGTTAACCTTGCACTTTTCGCAGGCATCTTGATATGCCATCGTATTACAGCGCGAGCGATTCGCGACCACCAGATATTGCGCTGACGTCAGTGCATAGAGGTAAGAACATGGATGGAGTATTGATACTGCAGATGAAAAAAAAATAACAGGTCGCACTACTTACCTGAGCATTTATGACCAAGCCTAAGCAAATGGCCAGCATCGTACAACTGTTAAAGGATGCTTTCATCATGGCGATCATGAGTCAGTAGTTTGAATTACCATCTGCGGTGAATGCTGTAAATAAACAAAATCTTCATAGTATAAGCAAACATTGACCTCACGTTAAATAGATCACCATGTTATCATGGTTATGATATCAATTAAAATGGTGAGTGAAAAAAGGAATGCCCCTAAACAAGTTTACAATGCATCATCTTGATTAAACAATGACGTAAAAGTGTCATTAATAAACTTCATTTCGAAAAAAATAGTCCAATTCTTTTATGTATTTAAAAAGTTATGGGCTGTTGAACACCGAGAGCACTTTTACATTCTGTGCACTGCATCCCCGAGACGGCATCTTAATGGTATGCACAGCTGTCCAGATTTAATTTGTTTTCATTGTTCCATTCTGCGCTAAGACGTTGTTTTTGACTTACAACTTAATGGAGTCATCAGACGTGTGTGGTATTTTCAAGATGAATCTCGTCTCGTCATATGTCAGAAATCGCTACAAGAGCTTTTTTGGGCATCGAGGTTGTCAGAATTGTCACCCAGTTTGACACGTCCTACAAGGGACGAGGGGTGATGCACCTCGTGAAAATACCCACATTCTAATGCCCAGTATCCAAACCTTCTCTAACTGGAAACACTGGTGCAAAAATAAGTTTCATGATATTAATCAACATCTTGGTTCAAAGGCACATGGAACCAATGAAATCGGACAGCTGTTCATACTTTAGCGGATGCCGGGAAAGAGGTAAATGCTCTCTGTGTTCAACAGCCATAACTTTTAAGTACACAAGGGGATTGGATCTTCTGTTTAAGATGCTGCACTCTAAGCTTTACATACTAGGGGGCGTCCTTTGTGTTGTTTTTTTTACTCATCCTGTATAAGTCCCAATCTGGACAGGTAGTCATTTCAGGCGTGGTGTGGGTAAGAACGAATAATTCAGGCGTATGCGAACATACCTGAACCATGTACATATCTCGAATGAATTAGAAGTTCGGCTATTGGATACAGTGGCTAGAAATAAATGCATGCGTGTACACACAATGGAAAGATGGACGGTTAACTCCACTCATAGGACTGTAATGGTTTGTCGTCCTAGAGCGCGCCCTTTCTTTTCAACTCCATATCTTTTTAATTGTTATCGAATACCTTTGTGGACTCACAAAGTATTCTTCTTCAAAATATCGCGACTGCAAAAGTGGAGTATAAGGCCGGAATATACACTAAGTTCGATGAATTTTCCATGACCAATAATCTTTAATCGCCCAAAGAAGTCCATGTCAGAGAAAAAACTATAACTAGTATTAAGTAGATCATAGTCCACTGGAGACTAGTCCAGCTTCATAGATGTCCCGGAATAAAGCCGACCCTATGCATTTTTATTTGCATCAAATCCCATAAATCTGGCATTGGATAGATTTAGGATTTCCATTTTTTCCAATTATTATTCTCCTTTATTAGTGATATTTAGACCGGGCAATGACTTAATACATGTATACCTAAGTAGTTTGTTCATGCCTACCTCCCTGTTTATACTTATTATTTATTATCTTACCCGGGTTACCCTATTCCGCTAACGCGTCTTTCTACAACGGGGCCCCTGCATCACATATTACAAATATTTACACATTATAAGCATATATCACTACAAATTAATTATCATCAGTTTAAAAATCTTGTATTGCATCAAATGTTATCTACAAAAGTTAAAGATCACCCTTTCATACAAGCTAACACAGGACGAAAACCTGATTGATGAACATTTCAATACAGATCATCATTAATATATGCATAAATATGTTTTTTTACTCCTCTTTCAATAATCTTACTTACGCGGGAGTAGAGAGATGGGCTGTATAATTAGCATCCTCTAATCCCCATTTTTGTGAAGTGGGTAACCTTAGCTTTTTCCATAATTTCGGAGAGACGAAGAAAGATTACAACCATAGACACTGTCAGGAATCAGTATCTATGTTACCTCTCAACAATGATAGGTCTTGCTAATTTCAAAATCTTGCTAGTGATTTACATCCAGGCCAACTGCCTTCTTTGAACTCATTTCACTATCTCTTAATCTACTAAAATCACACGAAGAATTTGGAGGCATATCAAGTGAGGTTTATGCCCCCTAGTGTCATATTATAATTGTGGACCATGTTATTCCCATCACCATTCCCCATTTACAACTACTACATGTTTATCAATCACTTTTAATCGTTAACACATGTGAAATGGCGATGGAAGCCATTAGCATGTCATTATCAGTTACAACTTTACCGATCATAGAAAATAGAAGTGATTGGGCTATATTCTTAGAGGAATTTGCACTTGTCTTTTAAGAATTAAGTAAAATGTAAACCTTGGACAAACTGTAGACTATAAATTCGCAATCGAATTAGCATACTACAATACTAGTAAATACTTTCGTAGAGGTTATGTGTTTCAATAATAAATTCCTTTGGAAGTCACACAACGCTCTGTTGTTAAGATAACCTGCCCTAGTTTTAATATCCTGGATGAAAGCAGCGATCGTAAAATCAGGGCCTCAGGCCGGTATGTCCATTTTGTGACCCGGGTCACTGTGACCTACCCCATGTACCCCCCCAAAGTCGGGAACTTTAATGTCTCGATTGGGTACTATTCCGATTAGTTCGATTGTCGTGGGCGATGTCGTTAAATGTTAGTCTCATTCACAACCAAGTTTCTGTGAGTATCATATTGAAACGCTAAAATTATATCGTCGTCGTATTGAACATGTTGAAGTGGCATATAAGAAAACTATATGAGACTAAACTTTCGCGCGTAAATCATCATCATTAATGGCGAGTGGAAGTCAACGCCTGCTGTACCGGGAGTGAGTCATTTGCCCCAGTCATTGGTCTGTTTTGTTTGTGGATATGATGTTCTTTTTTCTTAATACTTAACATATATATTTATCCATTTTCTTCTTTCGATAAATTAAAACATACGTCCCTTTGTGTTTGTGTTTTTAAAGGTCGAGTCAAAATTCGGCAGCCGCCCTTGGCGGCCCAATAAAACTATTATATATAAACTCCATTTCAAATATTTTGTTTAAGGGGGTATTATAGGCAAATTCAAGTTACTCCTAACTTGGCTCTACCATGATTATAAGACATAGCATTGAATTTTAATTATTAGTCCAAAATTTGAGCCTAATCGGATGTACATTTGTTTTTACCAATAGTTTCAATACATTTAAATAGGTGCCATCATAGTGCTCAGCCACATCAGAGAACCGTTATTTTTTGCCAATATTTTGCTAAAAAATCATGCATAACGATTCACACTACTCTTATTTTGCAGAATTTTTGTCCTGAAACTTGTCACATTGGTCCTGGTGTCCTGGAGTCCTCCTTTAATTTAACCAGCGTGCTAGTTTGGTGCATAGTTAGATTAGCAAATTTGAAGACCTCGTAATTACTGCAAATTAGCATTACTGGTACATTATAAGGAGACCTCTCCAGCACTATAACCACGTGACATTATCAGTAAACAAAATGCTGCTAAAAATAAATTAGTGGGAAATCTTATGCAATGCTTTTTTAGCAAAATATTGCAAATGTAACATCGTCATAAGCACTCCAGTCCCATTTCACTCATTAACAGCATTGATTATTTGAAAAACAATAAATACAAGGCCTCAAAATGAGCTGGGCAGAAGCGGTATGTATGCACTTGGTTCCCATTTAATGACATTATTCATAGCATGGTTCAGCTTTTTAAATTCCTGAATTTCCTATAATATCACCTTAAATTTCATTCTTTTTGAAAGATAATTATGTTAAATGAGGCAAAATTGCAACAGCTTCCGCTGGACCCCAGTAAAAATATGTCTCCCATTAACACCCCCGGACACCCATTCAAGCGTTCCAATTAATTAAAATTGATCTCAAGTAGTTAATGTTTTATTCATATAAGAAATTAGGCGGTATGTCCCCTTTGGAACGAAATCTATACTATTAAATCCGAATGAATATTTTCACAGGCATCTGGGCCAAAGTGTAAAAAGTTAATGTCTAAATCATAAGCCTTAATTCATATGCGCGTAAAATAAAAGTTATAAAATTTAATGCTAAATCAGGTGTTTCCGATGGCTAACGTTTGATTGTATCCCGCTCAACCCCTATTGCAAACACAGCACATCTACATCCCGTTTTAGCTACCAAGCCCGGGCAATCGATAATTTTAATGTCCCAGATTGTGGTGGTCACAATAGGGGTCAGTCCCAGTGACCCGCCGGGTCACAAAATGAGCCATACCGGCCCAGGCCACGTAAGTATTTTTTTAGGGGGGGTGACGTCGAAAAAGTGTAACCATTTTTGGGTAAAATGGACCTAACCCCCCTAAAATAGTCCTTTTATCTTTTTGGCCTTCTAGACATAGCCATCACCAAAGTGTAATTTCTCTAAATTTCGGACCTTTTTTATTTCAAAATTCCAGCAAAAAGTGGGCGTTTGCCCCTTTGTGGATTTTTGTTTTGGGGGCAGCACCCCCGCCACCCCCCTGCGCACGGGCCTGGTATCATCAGTATAATATAGAATAAAGGTGAGATTGTTTGTTTTACCATCGTAGATGTGGTCATAATGGATGGAGCATCCCACCACGATAAAATATTGGATCCCATCCATTAGTACACCATCTAAGATGGCCAAAACAAAAAATCTCATCTTTTTAATTCTCATCTTATTTAGTATTGTGTAATGTTTGCTGTTTTTATGATATAATTTATTTTGTCAAAAAGATTCGTCATCATTTTCATTATTCATTTAAATAATAGCACCCCTCTTGAAAACAATGTTTCAATCCAAGGAACCAAAGTCATTCTCGCGGGGTGATCGTCACGCTGCGGTAAATTGCATTTGTGTACCAACGCGACATGCACGACGCCAGTATAAAACGCCCGTTTTGTGGGCGTGTCAGATATTCGACCTACAGTGCGTAAATTGCGCACGCGCTATCATCTAATGACCCAGTAATGGATGGTGGCGGAGCTTTGGGACCTAAAGCCCATCAATTTCTTGTGAACATGAATTACACCACGCCCACTGAATAATAATTAGGGATCAAGCCGCCATTCCTTCTTATAGGCTTTCTCTGCTCCAAGTAATATTGAGACTACGGGGCGTAGACAAAATCACCAATTATATAATTATAATTGCATATACATGGAATACAATGTCATATTAATAATTTTCTTTTCCCAATATCATGAACCATGGATATGTAAATAGACTTCAGCAAGCCCTGAGCAAAAGATATTCAATTCAACAATCGGCCCGGTACGAGGACCATTGTTATATTGCCACGCGCCGTTGAAAAGAGTTCAGGTGTTATCACCGCCACGATTCGGGTTGAGTAACAAAATACGCATCCTCTTTCACAAAACTAAACCAGTTTTACTTATAATAATAGGTCGTTGACACTAAGTTTTTCTTTTCTCTAAAAATGCGGTTAAATTGAATAAAAAGAAGATAAGTAAATAATTTACGGATTTTGGTTCGCATAAGGTTGTTAAGGGGGGGGGGTCTAACGTTTTTTCAAATTGGGACAAATTTAATCTACTAGCTTAATTGAGATTATATAATGATAGGAAAGTGTAAATTCCGCTGTCATTGGCTTTTTGTTTGAGGTAAATAAGGAATCCGTTCAAATTTTAATGCTCGATTCAGCAAGCTAGTCTCCGCACGTTCGATGTATTTTTGTATACATTTTGTAGTTAAAAAGTGCTGTCACCCCGTGATTTTTAAGCAAATATATTTTTTCTTGTTATGATCACTATTACATGCTATTTCAAAATTAATTGATTAAAACATTAAAAAGTCATTATGCATTAAACCAACTCGAAATTTTGATTCCTCTCTCGACCAGACAGCATTTTTCATGTAATTGTCTTTATTATTATCACTCACCCAGTTATATTTAAGACAATTATTAAAAAAAACAATAATTTAACCAATAAGATCACATCCCTATTTACACCAAAATGCACTCAAAATGTAAATATTTAATATTTTAAAATAAAAAACAATTATTTCCAGGATTTGTGGGCCAAATCAATAGTTTTTTTGCAATTGGGTTTTTTTAAATATTTTCGATTACGTTCGCCTCCGTATATCTCAAATGGTGAAAATCGCGATTTTTATGAAAGGGAACGAACGTAACTCAAAACAAAGATCGTACTAAAATGAAATTTGACACAGATATCGAGCATTCAAAGGGCTATGAAACCACGAAGCCGGATTTTTTTTTAATTTGGGCTTCAATTTTGAATTATGACATAAAGTTACCTGATTGGTCAGCTCCTGGTTGCCATGACAACCATATCAAAAATCCGGTTTTCTGCGCACTATATAGCCTTCTACCCAAGTTTGGTGTAAATGCAAGTTACCGGTAAGCAGTTACTTATTACCGGATCTAACTTCCTGTGCCCCTCCCCCAAAGGTCCTTCTTTGATTTCATTATTACACTCATCTCGCGTATTGTTGTATATCCGTAAACATGATAACGTTAGAACATTATGCAAATAATATAGCGAAAAAAAACAGTAGGTTGAACCGAACGTCTTTTCGGTTGTCGGCCTTGCCCTTCCCCTTTCCAGAAACATAATTCTGAAATACATTTTGTTGTGTCTGATTTTCTGTGCTATGGAGCACATGTTTCACAGCCGAAACTCCTCAATTGTTCAGAGACAACATTGCGGACGATCTATAAGTGAACCCACTGCATAGTTGTATAAACGCCTTGCAGATTGGTAAAAATACAGATTTGGAGGGTTTCATGCACTCTGAGAAATGAAGCATTTTCTCTGCCGAAATTCAACCAAAACAATTCAATATGCACAGAGTTCTTGAAAAAAAATTGTGCAATACATAATTATGAAGAAAAACCTAAAGTATAAACTATGTATAAAAGTTCATTAGCAATGATAGCATCAAATAATGTAAAAATTTGAAAATATCCACCTGTTGCATACTTATATCAATTAAGAGATTGTCAATTTTCTTGCAGTTCTAGGAGATATCTTTACACTACGTTTTATATCGGTATTTAGTATCGGAACTAAAGTGGGTATTACAGACGTCGGAACGAAGCCGCTAATGCGTTCAACTGTAATGCTCGTGCCACATGTCACGTTAAGTCCGATATACTAATACCGACCATTAATCCGCTCAATGACTCGTTCTTCCACTGTAACTTTATGTAACGATATAATACAGACCAATAGTTACATCCCGTAATAAGGGGACTTAGGTCACTGCTTGTGGACACGACTTATATCGGAGATGGGTGCGGCTGATAACACCTGATATATTTTCAACTGCGAGGAAGTATAACAATGGTCCCGCACTCAAGATGAAAATGAAATCTGAAAGTGTTTTTATCCGCCCGAATACCGGCGCCGATTAGTTGAAGATCTTTAGCCCCATAGTTTGCTGAAGTCTAATGTATCCATTGGTCACTGATATATGCGGAAATGAAATTGTGGTGACATTTATTTATCTTTCAAGAAAAGAAACTGTGCCCCCATGGGAAACAAAGAAGACAATAGAAGGACGTGTCCCATAGTCTAATTCCCTTACTCCATTGGTAACAACACTGGTTGATAGGGAGGAAAACAACAACGAGATAACGACGGACAAAAATAACAACAACAACAAACAAAATAATTCTCACGACGGCGAGAAAAGCTCAGCTTAATGATTAAAACACTTTTAAAGCACTATCAGTGATCGACACAAAGAGTCAAAATATTCGAATTTGCGTGTCGGCTAAAGTGAAGGATAAGTAGCTCATGCTCTAGAATTTGCATACGTATTGTTCAAAATGTAAAAATGACAAAAAAAAACAAAAAAAAAGAAGAAAATTGCAGGTCCAAAAGATATGAATCTCCGCTGTTGCAGAAAAGAGCACAAAGTGTCCTACCTTGCCGAATTTGTTTGATACTAGTTTGTTCGTGCCTCAAACGAAACAGGATCTCGCGCCAACTAATTCTGCAACAAAGCTGGTAAGAAGATTGTTAGCACCGCCCAGCGATATCATCAACACCCGAAGAGATGTAAGAGATAACAGTCAAGTACTTTCTAGCCTAAAGGCAACCTGAGATGATATCCATGTAGTGTTGTTCGCGTTTGCGGTTCTGTCTTTTGCTACAAAATCTCTTGTTCTTTTTTATATACAGCTTTCCCATTTTCAATTACCACGCAATATGCTGCAGTATTTAGTCACGGCTACGGGAGTTGACCTATTTTCAAATGGGTGGTTCGATAGTGGAGCATTTCAATGGTAAATATGTGTTATTGTTTGCCAAAAACGTGGCCTCGGTAGAATCTTAAAATGCAACAGGCGAAAACTTGTAAATTTTTGTTTTCAATGAGCCTTACCTTTTTCCAGGCCTTAAATCCCACAATCACATGACCTCTTTTTTGTTAGTAAGTTTGAAAACTGACATAAATGACTATCGGTAAACATTTTAAGTAAAGGTAGCAACTCAGAGTGGGGTTAACGATTATTTTCTTTCCCTATCGTAATGTTTGACTTCATATAATAATGCACCTAATTAGCTTTTTAATGGGTGACTAAACACGTTGCTAAACACGTTGATTTTTCAAATGGTTTGTTGCGTTAATATAACCCGTGCGGTCTACATTACAAGCATATTATCTCTAAATAATGGATGCAGTAAAATAGAACAACCCTGTTGAAGATTCGTGGGAAAACCGATGCTTCCGACAGCACTATATTCACAATCAACAACGGTTAAATACTAAAGATCATTCATCCACCTATAATGAGATATACTTGAACGAATTTAACTCCATGGGGTTCGTCCCGAAACTGAAAATCGTAAGTATATATCTACGTAACTTTTTTCTGAGCGCTTGTTCGATTCATTCTACAAGTTTTTATTACGGGGTCGTTCGCGACATGGACGTTAGACGTCGTAGGAACACTTCTCCGCATATCTTAGGATCATATTACGTGTCGCTATTTTGGTTGTAATCGTGGGGCAATTATGTACGAGTTGGTGTTTAATGCCTTTCAGAAAATCGATTTAAAAACGGGATTTTACAAGCGTACGTGTGTTTTTGGGTGGCATAGACCTATTGAATCTGGTAAGTACTCGACTATACCCCTCGCGTATTTTAGAATTCCTTCGCCTGCTGGTATATGATAACTGCGTTCAATTAGAGGTATATTGATAAATTATAACAGTTAACTATATCATGAGCATTGGCCTATCTTTTACTATTACCGTGTGTACTTTCGATAGTATTAGATAGGCCTATAAGGGTATACCGGCCACAGAAAGAAAGGCTTCAAACCAAAGAGGGCGGCTTATTTTTTTTCATTTAAGTTTGGAAAGACAAAAAAATCTTTTACTAAAAAAATAAAAAGTATATAGGCCTATATCCAATAAAAGAAAACAAAATGATATGAATCGATATTCAGGCAAGGTAAATGCCTGCAGTCAACATGAAGAAAGAAAGGTCTTTCTGTTAAGCATTGAAAGAAAAGAAAGGCAAGAGATACAATTACCAGTGAAGAAAGAAGGACTCACTATGAGTTATAATATGCACATCCACCAAGGACACGTAATTGGTGTACTTGTAAATACATTGACATGGAAACGACCCTTATGTGAATCTGTGTATCATATATCTACCCAAAAACCAAGGGGGGTTGTATTTTCTAAGTACATTGGTGAATGAAGGCTACTGAACTGTGCCAGGGAATTGAGGATTTACTATCAAAGTGCTTTACCACTGATATCAAAAAAACTGTGAATTAGCCAAAAGTGACAAAAACGTTAATGTGTACTTTTCAAGTGACTCAGAGATTCGACATATGATGGTTTGGTTGATGTGTATTATTTAGTCATCTAGAACCAAAATAGTCCCTAAATACTTAATTCCACCAAAAATTGAGAGGAGAAAATGGATTTTTCGGGTTGCGAGTAAAAACAGCTTTGTGAGTATAAACAGTATCATAGGATAGGCCTACTGTATAACACAAAACCATCCGGATTCCGGAATTTGATTACAAAGTTAGCTATTTCACAAAGCGATTAGTATGTTGATAAGCATATGTACATGCCAAAATTTGTTAGACAATTCTGAGGACACCATCCTCGAGGGAAATCTATGAGTCAGCCCTTGCAAATGAAAATAGATCAGCGGTTGATTCATATTTGATAGGCCTCTTTATTTTCAGCGTCCTTTTCTTTTCTTTCCCTTTTCTTTCTTCCTTATTGTTTGTCTGTGCGTCTGTGACATGGATAAGATTGAGCAATCTTTGTGAAAAGGGATGCAGGCCATTTTGATGGACATGATGTAATATTACAATACCATGCTTACAGAAGACAATGGGATTATGATGATTAACTTTAACATTTTAGTCTGTTTTTGTTAATTTATGCACCGGATTTTGTTCAAATTGCATGCAATTGCAATGGGTTTCAGCCAACTGACCGTAGTTGACAATAACATGACATATTATTAGAAAAAAAAAGGAGTTGTGACGTTAAGCTGCTTATACTAGCGCTTTAGCATAACAGAAACGCAGGTCTGATAGAAATCAATTGTTGTTGCCTTTATTTATTTGTTATAAGCCCTCTATATCAAGTTGGCGGCAACACTAAACGCCTTGGTGCAATTTGCTTTTGCAATTGCAAAACGTGCTTAGAATATGGTGTTGTATGTTGGTAATTAGTGTTTAGGTATGAAACATGTCAATCTCTACTAAACACTTGGGCTGTCAAACGTCTAACACCCACGTCAAATACCTAAACATGTTTAGATTTTAAACATTATTTAGATATTAACAGGAATTTCAAAATATTAGAAACGTGGTGCAAAATAGAGTTTAGAAAGGTGTTTCTTATAATTTCTAGATCACTGCTTTTGCAGTGTATATCTGAAAATAGATTCAAGGGGTTGGTTAGAATATCTTTTTTCGTTCAGGACTGTGTCTTTGACCTTCATTTTCTGGAAAAAAGATGCTGTTTACCATTGATAGATATGCTAACAAGATGGTGAATGCGAAACAGCTGACCATCTGTCACTTCCCACACCTACGCGTGTGTACGTGTACTCGTGCCCACACGTAGTTTTAATCGTAAATCTGGATTACTCGTGGGACACACGTAGCCTACGTTCAAGTTTCACGAACGCGAAAAAAAAATCTTAGTTAGTTAAACTTACGTTGCACCTGGATACGTTTAGTCTTACGATGCATTGCGAACGAACCCTGGGCATACCTGCTGATTCTATCGCAATCTAGCAATATGATTGGTCACTGGGACGGGAAATCATTATAATGAGCAAATCGGAGATACTGTAAGAATGTTGTGTGTACACCTGAGATGAATAATTATTCATCGCAGGTTTATACAGAATATAAAAGCATATTTTCAATTAGTTTGCCATTGTGCACATGTAATGACCCAATAGACAGATCAGATTATGGGGTGGGGGCAAAGAGGGGTGAAGTATAAATTAGGCGGTAAGGTTCTTTTTCTGCTTCTCCTTTTCCCGCAGCTCGGGTTAGGACTTGGGGCATGAGAACACAGCAGAGAGAAGTCTCTTAGTTTTTTCCTTTTCGTAGTCACAACATTTTTTTCTCAGGCATTACATGAAACACGTTAAAGATGCACATATAAACCCCAAGATAGAGAACCAATTGCATAAGTAAAAGCAAGTGTTGCTAATAAAAGCAAAGCATTGCAAGAAAAGCACGCGTTTGCTAATGAAAGCAACGCGTTGCTAATGAAAGCAACGAGTGCTAATGAAAGCAACTGCGTTGCTAATGAAAGCAACCGCGTTGCTATGAAAGCAACGCGTTCCTAATGAATGAAAAGCCAAAAAAAACCGTTGCTAATTGCAAGGCAAGCGTTGCTAATGCAGCAACGCCGTGCAATGAAAGCACGGTTGCTAGTGAAAAGCAAGCGTTGATAGTGAAAGCAACGCGTGAATAGTGGAAAGCAACGCGTTTGATAATTGAAAGCAACGCGTTGCTAATGAAAGCAACGGCGTGGCTACTTGAAAAGAAAACGCGTTGCTTAGCCAACCAAACCAGGAAAGGTGAATTGAAAAAGCAACCCGTTGCTAACTTTGCTAAGCCAACCAACATACGTTATGATCTATTTTGCTTGCCATTAAACGTTGTATAGGGACACACGTAGCCTACGTTCAAGTTTCACGAACGCGAAAAAAATCTAGTAGTAACGTACGTTGCACTGGGCTACGGTAGATCTTAGACTGCTTTCGCGATACGAACCCGGGGCATACCTGGCCTATCTATTCGGCATCTAGCAATATCTTGATGCGTCACTGGACGGTAAGTAATATCATAGAATGAGCAAATCAGAGATTGGAGATACGTATAGAATGGCTGTGGGGTACACCGGAGATTGAATTAATATTATCTCAGGTTTATACAGATATAAAAAGCACTATTTAATTGTTGACCTAATTGTGCACTGTATGACCCAATTGACAGATAGTATTTATTGGGTGGTGACCGAGGGGTAAGATTCATCGGGGCCGGTTATTTAGTAGACTATGGGGCATAGAACACATGCAGAGAGTCTCTTAGTTTTTCACTTTCGTAGTCAACATCGGGGCATTACCATTTGAAAACACTGTAAAAGATAGCACATATAAACCCCACAGATAGAGAACAAATCCAGACCCCCCAGTTTAAAAACGCAACGGGTTGTATAAAAGCCGAAAAACGCTTGCTAATGAAAGCAACGCGTTGCTAATGAAAATCAACGCGTTGTAATGAAGCAAGCGTTGCTAAGAAAGAACGCGTTTGCTAATGAAAGCAACTGCGTTTGTTGAAAGCACGAGTTGCTAATGACAGCAAAAAGCGTGCTAATGAAAGCAACGCGTTGTAATGAAAAGCAACGCGTTGATAAGAAGCAACGCGTTCTAATGAAAGCAACCCGTTGCTAATGAAAGCAAACGCGTGCCTATAAAAAGCAACGCGTCAATGAAAGCAACGCGTGCTAGTGAAAGCAACGCGTTGCTATGAAGCAACGCGTTGCTAGTCAAAGCCAACGCGTAGGCTAGTGAAAGCAACGCGTTGCTAGTGAAAGCAACGGTGCTAGGACAGCAACGCGTTGACTAGTGAAAGCACGCGTTTGCTAGTGAAAGCAACGCGTGCTAATGAAAGCAACCCGTTGCTAATGAAAGCAACGCGTTCTAATGAAGCAAAGCGTTGATAATGAAAGCAACGCGTTGCTAATGAAAGCAACGCGTGCTAATGAAAGAAACGCGGTGCTTAGCCAACCACACCAGGAAGGTGAAAAAGCAACCCGGGCGTTGACTACCTTGCTAAGCCAACCAAAATCGTTATGCCTATTTGCTTGCCATAAATCGTTTGGAGTTACATCTGGCTTATGTTAATCTAATATGAATGATACCAGGATGTTTTTATAAGTGTCAGAATGAACCAGTTACTTAGGACAACTGTATAAAACATATAAAGTATACCATATTGAACACTTAAGGCCCAAGGGGGGGGGCGGGGTTCCTAGAGTACCCAACATTTGATTTTTTGCGAGTTCTCAGTTACGCAATCAAAATTTTAAGGGTTTTTGCTAATTGTCTGATTTATGAATACGCTTCTCCTGTACTAAAAAAATTTAAATCCGCCCACGGCTTATTGGAATAATTAGGTTGGAGTCCCTAGGAACCCCCCCCCCCCTTGGGCGTGGCACTAACCGGAGAGAAAAAAAAAGATATTTTACTAATTAAAAAAATTAAAGTAATTAAATCATGGGATTTATTGGCTTAGATATATACCTAGGAGGCAATTAATTAATAATTAATATTACTTAAATCAAATAAACTTTTATATTGCTGATAGCATCAATTTTAATTTGGTATGGACTGCTCTTAACTGGTGTAAGTCTAGGGACGGAAAAAAAGGTTGATTTGAGTTTTGAGAAAAAATACAGGATGTCTAAATTTGGCTATAATTTTTGAAATGATTATTTAAATGGTATTCTAGAGTAGACTATAATGAAATTATTTGGTGCAAAACCCTTATATTGGGGATGCTGAGGATGGAAATGTGCGGAACACTCTTCTTCGGAGAGTGAACAATTCAATGGGCATAGGTCATGGTCAAAGTTCTTCGGATTGCAATTTTTATTGGGGTATGTGGTTCTTACGTGACCCCCATTTACTGTGTGTTAGTGTCATGATCAAACTCCCACTGGGGGGAAGTGGTTACGGTTGGGTCCCTAGGAACCCCCACCTTGGGCACAACGGAAGAGGAAAAAAAAAGGATATTTTACGTAATTAAAAAATAAAGTAATTAAATCTTGGGTTTTATTTGCTTAGTATTACCTTAGGAGGGCAATTAATCTAAGAATAATAATACTTAAATCAAATAACCTTTTATATGCTGATAGCATCAATTTTAATTTTGTCATGAGTGCTCTTAAATGTGTAAGTCTATGGGAAAAAAAGGTGATTTGAAGTTTCTGAGAAAAATACAGATGGTTAAAATTTGGCTATATTTGCAATGATTATTTAGAACTGGTATTCTAGCGTAGATATAATGAATTATTTGTTCAAAACCTATATGGAAGTTGCTGAGGAGGAAATGTGCGAACACTCTTTTCGGAGAGTGACAACTTCAATGGCCATAGGTCATAGGTCAAAGTTCGGATTTCACCCCCCCCGATTTATTGTGGGATGTGTTCTTACGTGACACCCCATTACTTGTGTTAGTGTCATGATCAAACTCCATGGGAAAGTGGTTATATGGGTTGGGTCCCTAGGAAACCACCCCCCCCGCCCTGGGGTACTAAACGGAAGTTTTTTAGCTTGGGCACTTTCAAGTGTTAATATATTAATAGTTTGTGGGGAATTGTTTAGTAACGTCGTCACAAAGAAATACAAGTCTGCATATTAGGTTAAAAGTCCCCATAGACATAGCACACACATACACACACACACCCACACACACGCGCGAGCGAGCGCGCACACACACCCACACACACACACACACACTCGCACGAACGCGCGCGCCCAAATAGACTAACACCCAAAAATACCTGCCGTTGTGCTGTTGTTGTTGCTGGGTTAGACTGGACCGGCAAGAGGCAGCATGGTATATGTTTATAATGTTAATAACGCCTTGCTTTCAATTCATTAGTATTCTGGGTGTCATACTATTAGTTCTGCCATTGATAATAATACAAATGAAACAAGTGAATTCACCCGACCTATATGCTCTCAATGGCCTAGCTAATTCCGAGTATTTCACAGACATCAGGTATATTCTTCAATCCAGAGTTCCCTACCGAAAAGTAGCATGGTCGTGTCCTGCAACCACGCGTGCCACCCTGAGTGTGAGTGAGTCTCATGACAGTCACATTGTAAATAATTTTACCAATACACAATTTACTTAATCCATAATCTACATCTACTTTTCTATTTTATAGCTTATGATCAAGAGTTCCGTTAAAGGACAGATCGAGGAGGAGCCGGACCAGGAAGCGCGAAAAAAAGTGAAACTTCATTCGACTCTCCTGCATACCACAACCAAAATGAGATCATTGAGAGATCATCTTTGTCGTCCGCGCGTGTTTCTGATCTATTGAAGCACACTACGCTCCAACAATAACAATCATTTTTGGTTCTTGTATATTTGAAGGTAATTACTGGAAAACATTATAAAGCTGGGTTACCCTATGGTCCAATTTTTCATGATGATGTTTTATTCTTCATATACAAGCATCTCACCAAAACATCTGCTTTTAGGCCGCAACAAGAGATGTCAAGGCATTCATATATATTGTGTAGTGTTTTCATAATAAATTAGACACGTAAGAGATTCTTACCTTTAATTGGCCTAAATGTTTTAAAAAATGAAAAAAAAAAAAGGTCGATTTTGAGTGGTGCTCATTTCGTAATACAACTCATAGGACGAATTTAGAGTTGCTCTCCAATTGAAATCCCACAATTTTCTGTTACTAGCGATTTATATTTTAGCTTAAGTCACACAACTTTAATCTTTCAGCAATAATGGTCAACGCAGTTATCTACTTTTTTTGCAAAACTGCGAATTTGTCAGGGTGAGTGTGTTTGAACGTTTTTTGCAAGACTGCGTATCGAACACAGTCAAGTGGTGTACCTATATATTTAGTCGGTGGGCAAATTACTTTCCTAGCTATTGACCACAAAATAAGCGTTATGGTATTTGGTAATATAAAGTTTACTATTGTACAAGTGGTCTTTTTGGAGTGGTGCCGAAGGGATACCCGTCATTCGCTTGGTTTTGAACTACTTTTCAAATAATGATCAGTGTTGCAGAAAAGATTCGTGCAGTTATATCCTCTTCAAATACTATTGTGTGTGACTTATGAAATGATGTGCAAAAATCTTAACGTACATTGACCAAAACAATATCAATGTTAAAAAAAATTGACGTTATATGAGCAAGTTTTTGGGGCGGCAGCGTACGCGCTACAGCTCTACTCGCATTGGGTTTGGATTTATGCTACTTTTCAAATATCAGGGTTGCAGAAACTATCCGTGCGTATGTATCCTTACATCTACATGGGAATAGTAATGAATTAGAATGGACATTTAACATTCATATGAATACTCAATATGAATGCCTAACGAAACCTGAAAGTCCATTTACAAAAAGAGACTAATGTTCAATAACGAGTAGAAATACCAGGCAATGGGAGCGGAAGTGCAGAAAAATGTGTTGAGAGGTTGCTGGTAACCGTTCCTGATGATTCAACTGACGGATGTTGAAACATGCTGTGCCTTGCCCGCTGCTCGCCGTTGGCGGTATACTACTAAAAATTCCTTAGAAAAGGAAAGGGGCGAGCAAAGAAAAATATATATGGTTGCGAAGGGCAAGAAGAGTTGTAAACCAGTCCGGGCCATTTCAAACATATGAGTATGATTCATTTATCCATGACACACTGTAAATCCATTTAAGTTGTATAAAATAGGAGGTCGTTTAAACATATGAACCTAGCATTAGTTGTGTAAGACAAATAAATAACACTTCCTCCGTGAACTCTCTAATGCGACATGAATTTTCACTTTAGGGATTTTTTTTCTTGCCAACTACTTGCTATGTTTATATGCTTAACGACCTCATCTTTTACACAACTGTTTTTACGAAGCAAGATTTACAGGCACCATGTAGATTTCTAGTCCAAGGAATTACACCTGTTTCTAAACAATTTAGTGAGGAATTGGTGATCAAAATATTAGAGAGAATCATGTACCTGTACAATTTTTTTTTTTTTCCCATTCAAATTAGTATGTTTTTTTAAGATATTTATATGTTCTTAGAAGCTGTTATTTTAGGTATTAAAACTACGATACAGATTAAGCGTAGATTGCGAAATTATGTGTTGACTAGATAAAGCTATGAAAATTTTGCAGGCATATACATATTATTGGCAACATTTATTATATCTTGTTCACCAGTTTTCAAATATTTTTTTCTCAAGGATTAAGTTAGTTTATGAATTTTAATTAATCGTTTATAGCAGAAAATGTATATATATACAAGACAATGTACGGGCACCAGTTTACATGTATCACATAGGTTGTTGAATACCATTTGACATTGACTGCTTCCTAAAACGCGGTAAATGAATGAATGGTGGGCTTGGGGCTCTTGGTTCTGCCCAAGTTATTGAGGCCAAAGCTTGCGAACCAACTAAGATTTGGTATACAGTTGGTTATTGGTCGCCCAACATTAACAAGGACACAAGCGAACCTCTAAATAAGTTTGAATTGTTGCCAGTGCCAATACCAATATTGTATGGCATTATACCAGAGCATATACACACTTGGAACCAACCACCATGCCAAAGGCTGCATACCAGCGAGTAATTGACATATCGCTGTAGTGTGGTAACGTTTCAAACGGGATAAATTTTCATGCGATTTGCAAGAGCATAATTCACCTTCTTTGTAAAGTTAAACTTGTAAAGAAAAAGTTTAACGACAACTATAAACAATTTGGTTGGTTGGAAAGCATTCTCATGACTGACAGCTCGTGACCTCGATGATGGCCCGCCACTTCTGCATAACGCAGCCAGCTGATAAATCCTTGGATTGGTTGACCGACCAGATTTTAATTCTATCTTCCATCTTAATTTGGGCGTATTGCCTACGCTTGCCTTTATATTGCCCTGCAAAATAACTTTCTCAAGGCAGTATCCTGTGTTGGTATATGACCAAAATCGGAAAGTTGTTGGCGTTGATTTCCAAGTAACCTTTCTTGAGGTGTACGCCCTCCCAGCCAATCATTGGATCTTTATCTTCCATGAGATCCTAAGCATTCTGCGATAAAACCACATTTTCAAATGCCTTGAATTTCAACAATCGGCCTTGTCGAGTCCATGATTTCACAGGCATAGTAGCGGACGGGGGAAAATCAAGGCGGTGAACCAAACGGATATTAGTAATTTTGGTGATGCCCTATATTCCAGATGTTTGAAAGTTTGGCCATTGCTGATCTTACCATAGCCAAGCGCCTCCTGATCTCTGTGCTACATCCCCTTCGTTTGTGATATAAGCTCCAAGAAAGTTGAATTCATAGACAATTTGTTCAACCTCATGACCATCCACAAGGAGTGTTAGAAGTGCTTCATCACAACTACATGAACTTGGTTTTGGCCACATTCAGAATTCAAAACCCATGGGATTAACGATATTGCTTAACTCTCTCAATATGTAGACATTAGTTAAATTGTAGCTGGCAGGGTTGTATATATGATATCGCCAGGTTGCAATTGCTGCCACAAACTGAGGCCACCATTCAACCCATCCAATGATTGTCTCATAATATACTCGGCATATAGATTGAACAAGGTTGGTGATAGAATACACCCTTGACGTACACCTTGACCCAACTGAACCAATCGCTATCACCATACTCTGTGCGAACACATGCAAGCTGGCCATTATACAAATTTTTCACAAGCTGTACTAGATGACCTGGAACTCCAAGTGCAAGGAGGAGCATTCCAGAGTGAACTGTGTCGAACGCAATCAAAAGCTTTGAGTAATCGAGGAAACAAGGTACAGTTTCTTCTGTACTCCTTACATTTGCTAATGATTTGCCTCATGTTAGCAATGTGGTACCTTGTAACCAGCCCCCTACGAAAACCTGCCTGTTCTGACAGGCAGGTTAACACTCAAGTGCCCAGGGGGAGTGTACCCCACATTTATTTAATTTATTTTTTTGCGATTTTCGGGTACGCATAATTTTACTTTCATGAGGAACGAGCGCTATAGTCCTATTGTTTTTACAGTCATTGATGTCCCCCTTTTTGGGGGAAAGGTGAGAACATGATTTTCCAGTCCTCAGGCCAAAGTTTGGAATTGCATACTTTAGCTAACCTGTGGATGATGTTTACTCCAGCCTCATCAATATCTTTGAGAAGCTCACTTGGGATGTCATCAATGCCGGGGGGCCTTGTTGTTCCTTAGCTATGATGGCAGTCCTGATTCTGATACAAGTATATCTGGTTCCTCCTCAGAGGAGCTATCTGAAGGTCGGTGACGTTCATCTAAGAGATGTGACAAGCCTTCACCAATAGTCTTCTCAATTTTCTTTATTCCTACGCCTTCTGTTAGTGCTCTCCCCATTTTCTTTTATTGGTTAAGGTCTTCACTCCTCTGAACAGTCTCTGCTATTGTTTTGAGTGCTGTGCTTTTCAAGTTCACTACAAAGATTATTTAGGGGCTATGTTTGTCCCTCCTGATTGTGTTTTGATTCTTCATTGGAGAGTTTCGATACAGCTTGCATTGATGCAGCCAATTTACAGCCATAAATAAACACATGAAATTAAACACTCAAGTGCCCAAGGGGGAGGGTCCATAGTACCCAACATTTCTTATTTATTTTTTTTTTTTTTGCGATTATCGGTACGCATAATTTTTTTAAGGAGTTTTTTGGCTATTTGTCTCATTTATGCGCTACCGCTTCTCATGATACCCAAAAAAATTCAATCCGCCCACAGCTTCATTAGAAAATTAGGTTGGGTCCCTAGGACCCCCCCCCCCCCCGCCGCACTAGTGAAAAAATCAAGATATTTACTAAATTGAAAAAATAAAGTAATAAATCTTGGGATTTATGGCTTTAATAAACTTGGGAAAGCATTAGCTAAATTTTTCATGATAAATATGGTTATAGTTGATAAAATATGTTTTGCGGTTTAATTAACAGTCTGATTCCGAGATTTCGAAATTATTATTTTTTGGTCATAATGAATAAATAGTCAACTAGAAACTAAAGATAGTAACTAAAATGAACAGATTCGAAATTTGGGGATGAATTCGAATTTGTAGTTAGATTCAGTAAAACATTTATGTGTAGTCGTACGTCCATAGGAACTGGTATAACAAAATTCGGATCAGGATTTTCTAACAAGTTGTGATTTTCTATATGAGGGATTCGATTTAAGCTTAGAAATTTGACACAGTGATTAGTATATGGACAAGCATTATGACATGCAAAAAACACGTTTTTGGAAATTGAGGGCGCCCTCCTAGGAAAATCTCTGAGTCACCTTAACTTAGTTAATCGAAAAGAAGTTTTATCAGGTGCAAAACACTGTCTTTCGATAATAACTGGCTATTAATCAAAGGTTTTTGTTAAAAAAATATAGTATCAGATGAGCTTTATCAGATGAAACATAGTATTTGAAAAAACATATTTTCGATAAAATTCAATTTTAATACGATTACAACAGTTGATTGAAAACCAAGGTTTATCCCTAAAACAATTTATCGAGGATAAACCACAGTATTTTCAACAAAATAATGTTTTCAACTGGTAAACAGTAACTCGATAACCGAGTCTTCCCTGAAAACCAATTTTGCGATCAAAACACTATCATTATGATTGTCAGTGCGCTCTAATTGCATTGAGAGATCTCTCAAATAATCTGACCATCCAGCTATAAAGTTCACGTTAACGGGAACTTACGCGTGTGGTGGGATAATTGTTAGCCGGTATTCCTGCCATTGGAAATAATACTTTTGAAAATCCCTTGCAATGTAACCAATACACAGACCTTGAGGGAAACGCTGCCTATCATATTGTTTAGTTGCCTGTTGAACTTCATTTGATACTAATTCAGTTACGTGTAAACGCGAGACGACTTTCCCAATCGAATAGGTTTATATTAAAATTTATGAAAACAAGAAACACATGTTGGGCTGGGCACCAATGTTGCAACGCGCACCGGCAGAATTTTTAAAACATCCGAAAAAAGCCAAGAATTGCGAGATAAATAACATTTTCCAAACAAAAAAAGCTAGTGTATGTGACTTTTATTGAAAACTGATGGTATAAAATAGTGGTATCGTATACTTAACAAGTTCACTTACTCTTGTTCAAAGTTTTACTGTTTTACCTAAATTATAGAATCGACACGACCATGTAGATAAGCTGTCAAGAAATTATTGTCAATATTTCTGATATGCAATGATATAACCAGGCACTACTGCTGGAACTTCGCCCAACTGGCCTCATATGGACAACACTTAAACACTTGGAAATAGAACCTTGTACAGATCCAATATAAATTTTTTTTTTTTTTTTCTATAAAAAACACTGAAAATACATTCTATCTAACAATTGGATCATCATTTTACTTACACAAAAACATTTGTGTTTGCCTAAATATTGAGCCAGTTCATCACAACCATTAGGAATTTTAGAAAACAGGTTCATCTTTTCAATTGACATGAAAAATTGTTATGACCAAGGCTCTTAAGGCTTCAGACAGCAAAAAAACTCCATGTCTGTCAAGTTATTCCACATTATTAGACCCGCGCTCCCGCGCGGGCAAAGATGAGTAAATCGCGTTGTTTTGTCTTGTACATGTAGAAGCGTGAATATTTCTTACAACTTCGGTTTTTAAGGCCATGAACTTCATTTCAATGCGTTTTCCTTTCAATTATAAACCAGAACACAAGCTTCCAGCCCCACAAAAACTTCGACACAAAATTTAATTTTCGAACTCAAAATATTGCCAAATCACGTGTTGTATTTGTAATTATTTTAATTTTTGGGTTTAGTTTTTAATTAACTTATTAAGTTTTTGGATTATTTTTAAATTTTATTTAATTACTATTTGTATTTTTAATTAATTCAGCAATTAATAATAATATACCCTTTTTGGCGGGCGCAACTCTTCCTGAACAATTCCTTGTTTTTATATCTTGTAAATGTGTAATTGTGTTGTGCTATTTGGCCACTATTTCAATCTAATGTTG
>JAMKCH010031661.1:0-17357 GCA_023653785.1 Ophioderma brevispina | reverse complement strand
CTTCCAATACAGGGTGGTCTTGCATTTTTACTGGTACACTGTTAAACTACTTAACACAATAAATAAAAACAGAAAACCAGCGGAACCGTTCAACTCCTTTAACTAGAACATTAATCAACTTTTCAACATGTTTTGGCTTTCTTTCCGTCCACATGTGCAGGTTTGTAATTGGTACTTCTGCAGTACAGCTGCAGGCCAAATGACATTTTGTGGATTTTGCTTGAATGGGTACACACATTATTTCATGTTATTTATGTTGTTGTTATATTTAATCTGGCTGTTTATTAGTTTTGTTCATTTCTTAATTAACGTTTTAAATTAACATTTATCATAAATTTATCATCACTAATCATAAATCAGTTACAATTCAGTTGATTTAATTATGATCACCCCCTGATACGTTAAAAACTAATTCGAAAATGGCACTGTGAGACAGGAGGAAAAATGCAACGCTGCAGGACAAAATTGAGGTATTAATTGCACCTAATTAACATATCTATAACTACTTAAATTACTTTTTTCAAAGAAATTGAGTATTTTAATGGGAATAGTGAACCTTTATTTTATTGTGTGTATTTGACTGCTCTAATTAGCATGTAAACTGTTTAATTATAAGTTTTTCAACAAAGTAATGATTTTTTCACAATTTGTGTGTACCTCTATGGGCTCCTCACCGCCGGCTCCTCAACTGCCGGGTCCACCTGTGACATACCTGAACTATTTACCCAAACTTTCTTATTTAACATCCTAATGACTGGCAACAAATAAGCAAAACAAATTGAACCAAAGTCAAGGATTTGCCTTAGTAGAAGTTCTCAAAAAGTGAATACATTAAAAAAGGCGATACCATGAACAATCCACCATATTTAAGGGACCAGATCATGACATGCGACCTGGGACAAATTTAAAACAGTTTACACAACCAGTCTGGATCAAAATCGGACCATGCTATGATTTTTACCACGCAGGATGACCTTGACCTGTTATGTGCCTATGGTACTAAAACGATAACACGTAGATGGGCAAACTATACATTATTTACAACCTTAGGAGACCCAATTAAATTGGTACATCATTTAAATCAATTCGAACAATTCTATTTTTTACCCCTGTACAAACCGGGTCCCCCCCTTATTTCTACATGTTCCGCCTAGGTTTGGTAAACTTTTTTTTTAATATATTGATTTTTGGACTATTCATTCACAGATAATTAACAAACACCAAACTTGGGTGCTGGGGGCAATTTGTGTGGGGTCAAATCATAAAATTAGTAGGCTAATAACTTTTTTTTTTACCATTGCAACAAAATAGGTAATATTATTAAAAAATAACGCCGCATGTGCTTTAAAAAACATAGAAAAGCCCGCGACACGACGCCCCGGATTCTGCAGAAGCCTGCCGCGACCCCCCCACCCCCCCCGAAAAAATCTTCCCAATTTTTTTTAATTTTTCTTTTTTGGTTGTGGGGGGGGGGGGGGTGTCAACCAAAAATATGGCACGCTCACGTATCCAATCATGGCGAGTTTTTTCCGCGCATGTCGAGTTTCATGCGCTGTATATAGAGTTTAAGACCCCGCTATATGTCGATTTTACTCGCTGCCTATCCAGTTGAACTCTATGTGCCGGTTTTTCATCATAAATCAGTCCGAATAAAATCAATGTCCAGAATAAATCATTGCCAGTTTTTAATGAAACTTGCATGATTTTTTCAACATTTTGCAGACTGGTACCTGATTTTTTTTCTCAACATTAGAAACTCGACATGATTTTTTTTCTCAACATGCTTTTTCTCGTTAAGAAAAAAAAATCATGTCGAGGTTTCGCAGTGAGAACAAAATCATGTCTAGTTTTCCTCATGTTGAGAAAAATCATGTCGAATTTTGAAACTCGGCCTGATTTTTTTTCTGGACATATGAAAACTGGACCTGATTTATGTCACACTCACCATATTGAGAGCAAAACTCGATTATTGAGGGCACACTGACATAGTGCTGTAAACTGGACATATAATGCTGCACACTCGACATAAAGCGAGGAAAACTCGATACACAAGCGCGTGAAAACTCGACATGATTTGATACTTGGTAGGTGCCTACAAAAATCATGGCGCCCATGGCGCCCCCCGTGAACAAATCCTGGGTACGCCTATGAGTTCCCTAGACAATTACAACTTAACTCTGCAAAATATCAAATTTTGTTGAAAATTGGGGGCTCTTCAAAAATGTGCCATTATCATGATTTTGCTCGATACCCCCAAACCATTTCTCTCATTTCTGGTGCTACCACTGTTCAGAAAAGGAACTCGTCTAAATGATTGAGGTGTTACTTTTCTTGGGTGATTTGCTCTCCCCCCCCCGCCCCCACAAAAAAAATATTGCCTCAAGTAGTTAAATGCGAATCTCCTTCTTCATCCCGACAGACCGTATCCATCCACTCTGTGAATGTTGATGTTGCCCTCACCAAGACACCCCCTTGCCACCCCAAGATGTGTTGAAAAACCAAAATTGATATAGGCCAGCAAGCCTTGGCCCTATAGCCTACTCAATGAATCTTGATAACAGAATTATCCATCTGTATATTTCCTAAAACATGAAATACTATAAAAGAGATTTTGAATTACAATTGCATTAAACAAAGTACTACGAGATCAATGTTTAATGGCTGAATTCATGTGCCTCAAACATGCATCGATAGTAAATTACAATGTTGTGGTAATCTGGCAATGGGACAGTCCTTTTAACATCGCCAAGGGTCTCAACGTCAGAACAAAATTGGAAAAACGGGGCAACTTCGGGCACTGTCAAGTTTTGTGTCATTGTTTAGATACGACCTTTTTCTTCCCAATTCAATTAGATTTCGTCTCCAATAGGAGAGTAGTGGAACTCACAAAAGTGGCTTATTTGTAGGAGTTTAATAGTCCCACCCTACATAACCTACATCATAGATCAATGGAAAGCTTATTATGTCTACTTTCATCATTGGCATGATGTGAAATTGCCAAATTGGGCCCGAAGGTGGTTTTTGGGGGCATTTTATAGCCAAAACAACTTTTTTGGCAAAAATGATTTTTGAGATATTGTTTATTTTTGAAACATCTATTTACATGCCCCATCTATGTTAAATAGGTTTCGAACATATATTGTGTCCCAGAAGCCCACAAGAAGCTTCTGCAAGTTTGTAAAATATACAGCAGTATAGTCGATATGGGTGAATATATGCGTTTTTTTTTTTTTCCGTCAAATCCATGTTTTTAAAAACCGAAAAATAGTTAACCTTTAGCTAAGCATTTCAAAACATGCAATTTTCGGCAAATTGAGCTGATAAATATATTAAGATATCGTGGCATTCAATTATTTTTTATGATGTGGAACTGCCAATGTGGGCCAAAGATGGTTTTTGGGTCATTTAGCTAAAAACATACTTTTGCAAAAATATTTTTGAGATATTGGTATTTTTTGACATCTATATTACATGCCCCATATAAATAGATTTCAAACATATATTTCACCCGACTCCCAATAATCTTCTAAAGTTTGTCAAAATATACAGCAAGTATAGGCGATATTGGGTGAAAATATACGATTTTTCTCAAATTCAGTTTCTACAACCTGAAAAATAGTTTGAATTTAGTTAGCAGTCAAAACGTTTTGTTTTATGCTCTAAATTGGGCTAAAATACTTACGCTAACGGCATTGGCATTCAGATAGGTATGATGTGAAACTGCCAATTGAGCCAAAGGTGATTTGTTGGGTCCTTTTCAAAATCAAGAACATACTTTTTTGGTAAAAAATGATTTTTGAATAGTATTGATATTTTTTGACATCTAATATAACATGCCCCTCTATTTAAGTAGGGCGGACACAGGGTATTACGGTAGGGGTGTGAGTTTACTCCCTCGTTGTTTGTGCCCAGAAGCTCACAATACACTTCTAAAGTTTACAAAATATACAGTAGTTACTGTTATAAGTTGAGTGAAAATATAGGTTTTTCTCAAATTGAGGTTTCTAAACTGAATATAGTAAACTTTAGCTCACATTCAAACAGCTTTATGCTTTAAATTTAGGTATTATGTGTCAAATTGGCCAATTTAGTCAAAAACTGCTTTTTCGGGCAACAATATATTTTTTAGATTTATGGTATTAGGGTAGTAGATTTTTAAACTATGGTCATACCTCAATACCATGTCACTTGGGGAAGAGTGGTAAATCGCAATCAGTCAATGAAATCTAAGATACATGTATTTGAATAAATTAACCAGATTTTTTGAAATTTTATGCGATTTGAGATGATCTTGTGAAATGTCTTAAATTCTCAAATCCTCCAAGATTTTTTTTTTATATTTCCTCTGGAGAGGAGGCGGGTATATAAAAGGGCGCATGATACGCGAAGGTAGAAGAGAGGCGTGAAGAAAAGTAAGCGAGCAAGATCCGAGGGGAGGGGGGGGGGGGGGGATGCGAAAACTTTAATCAACCAATATGTGACTTTAGAAATCTGTGCACTTTTCCAAATTCTTTTCCCACTTTAACCCAGACTAGACATCTACTTGGATAAAAATGCCACACCATGGCTGTAACAAGGATATAATATTGTAAGGGACTTGAATCAAAATCTGTGAAAATAAAAGTGGTTTATAGTTACCTTAACCTTCTTGGCAGTAATTTACTGTTTGTGCAATGAGATTTCACATGACTTATTTTGTCCATATGCCATGCCGTGTAGAAGTAAGCCATTGTCCGGCGTACAACAAAATCATAGTCCCGGGAACAATGGTGAACAATAGGGCAATCGATTCAGTTGACTCTTTACGCAACATTAGTTTCACGCTTTATTCTGTTATCGTCTATGGAGCCCCGACTCTGGCTCCAACCGCACTATATCTGCCTTTCACACGGTTTGGCTTGCAAAATTCTATGCAAGTCCATAGGCGGGTGAAAATGGGGGGTGGATGTATCCCCCCCAATATATTGATGAGCGTGGGTGGTGGGGCACTAGGAATCTTCCCCCCATGTTGATGCCGGTGGCATGTTTTTTTGAACCAAATAACCTCAATTTTACCATAATAGTTTAAAAATTGGTAAATTTCGCGGGCTTCCTCTCATTTTGTTTAATTAACATTAGCATTTAAGGATTTTAGCTTCGCCAACTTCCGTTTCCTTCAATTAATTTTCGTCAACCCCATCCCCCCCAATTTCAAAAGAATTTACCCACTGTGCAGTCTTCTATAAAAACTTAAAAAGGCAATCATTATTCAAAGTATCTAATGCAGGTTGGAGACCTGGATGAGTAACATTGTTACCTAACACCCAGGCCCATAAACAGGATATTTTTTAGGGGGCGACTTTTTTTGCAAATGGGGACTTCTCAAAAATTACCTCCTCAAAGGGAGGGGGGATTTGTACAATGTGGACTTTTTTACCAAAATTTGAACCTTTGGTGGAAAACTAAATATTTATGGAAGAGTTCCATATGTACCCCCTTTAAAATTGTTCAGGAACAAATTATTTTTATTTATTGGCCTTAGACACTATAAATACCCTAACCCTAAGGCCAAAAATAAAAAGGACGATTTGTTTACATGTAGAAAATTTGAAGAGGGTTACATATGGAACTCTTGCCACTAACACCCGGCCCATCCCCATTAATTATTTTAGGGGTCGATTTTTTTTTCAAAGGGGACTTCCCCAAAATTTACCCCCTCAAAGGAGGGGGGATTTTGTAAAAGTGGACTTTTTTATTACCCAAATTAACCCTTTGGGGGTAAAAACTAAATATTAGAAAGAGTTCCATATGTACCCCCCACCAACCCCCTTTAAAATTGTTCAGGAAACAAATTATTTTTATTTATGGCCTTAACCCTAATGAATACCCTAACCTAAGGCCAAAAATAAAAACACTTGGGTTACATGTAGAAATATTTGAAGTGGGGTACATATGGAACTCTTGCCACTTACACCCGGGCCCATAAACATGATTATTTTAGGGGCGATTTTTTTTTCAAAAGGGGCTTCCCCAAAATTTACCCCCTCAACTGGAGGGGGGATTTTGTAACGTGCTTTTTTACCAAAATTTTTGAACCCCCTTTGGGGGAAAAACTAATATAATTTTGGGGCAAAAAAAACCCTCATAATTCTCGCTCTGCTCGTAAAATCTGTTTTTTCCTTTTTGAACTCTCTTAGGGTTTTACATTTTCATATTGTTTTTTCATATTTCGTACGTGTTTTGTCATATTGTCTTTCAAAGATAATTTTGTTTGGAAAAAAATGCAATCATCATGTTTGGGCATGCTTGCAATACCCATTATACTTAGAAAAGGAGCATCATTGTCATGCAAAGATTCCTTCAGAGCACAGGTTATTAAAGATTATAAGAACACCAAATGCTCAATCCACCAAAATTGCAAAAACTATATTAATTGCAAAAAATAAAATTGACATATTTGGGACCAATGACTGTGCATGAAGCGAATGTATCACATATTGACGAAAGTATGACTATTTTTTTCATGGAGGATCTATTTGGACCATGGTCCTTATTTTCCGCCCCCCCCCCCCCCTTCACTTTTCTTTCTCGGGTGCGACCCCCTGTTTGTCTTCTTTGCTTCTCCATTTTTTTTCATGTGTCCTCGGAATTTGTTCTCACTTTTCTTTTTTTTTTTGTATTGTTTCCACTCTTACTTTAAGTTAATGCCTTTTAACATTTTTCTTTTTACCCCTGCCGTGAATAAAACTAGGTCCCCCTATCCTACAACTAGTTAAATTTTGAGATACAACGAGAATTAAAGCTAATTAATTGAATGCAATTTGTTAAATTAATAAGCATTTCATTGTGATTGCATATTAACCCATTTCATATATTCTGCCTACATCTATATTGTAGCACTTAAAAGAATATGGAAAAATTAATGAACATGCATGACAGGGCCATAGCAAGGAGCAAAGTGTGCGGCAGACAACCAATACACCAGACAGCCAATACATAAAATGCATCAAAATTGGGCTTCATTTTAACACCTTTCATTATTTGGACTTCTAAGAAAATTTTCACAAAAAAATGCCTCAGAAGAAAGAGGATAGATAAAATTTCATTAAAATTAAAGCGATCCCAAATCGATATTTTTAACTAATTAATTTGCAGTCAATTGGTTGCAACTGTTTTTGACTATCCATTTGGCCTGATATGACCAACTAACTTACACAGTGTTGTATCATTTTGTTATCATTAATACACATATCAGAATGTACTATTTTCCTCGCACAAACTTCTTTAGTGAAGAATTATTAACATCGTATAAAACCTACCATCTCTTACCATATTTTACAAAAGATTTCACATACATGTCCCGGAAGGGGGGGGGGTCACTGGTCCATTACAAGGGGATATAGTCAATACCCAAAGAAACATGTAAAAAGGGTTGGTTTTCAAGATTGTGCACGATACATACGTTTTTTATCGTATTCCGGTCATTATTTATTTGCAAGTAAACGCCTTCATTAACACCCTACGCAGAAACACATTCATAAAAAGCAATGTACCAAGACCCATATTTATGCATTTGTAACTATGATTGCCAAGACTGTACGTTGTAGAATTTAACCCTTGTCTAAGATGGACATTCTGAAAAAAGGTAACTTAAGTTTTACTTTTCAAGTAGCTTTCATAAACATGATTTTGAAAAACACAATTTCCAGTCATATCGCCTATACTTACTTTTTATGTTGTAATCTTAAAAGCTTTTTTTGAGTTCTAAGGCTTATATAGTTTTTTAAAATTTACTACTAGAAAAGGCATGTTACTATTATCTCACCAATTTGAATGTTTTTGACTAAATGGCACAAATACCGTGTGTAAATCACACCTAAACTGATGTTATTCAAGTATGTATAGCTAAATTTCGAACATAACACATGCCTGTTTTGAATGCTTAGCTAAAGTTTAGCTTCTTACTTCAGGTTTTGGAATCATAAATTTTTGAAAAATTTGCACATTTGCTCAATAATTCCTATACTTACTATATATTTTGCAAATTTAGACTTTTGTGAGCTTCTGGGGCACACAATATAGTTCTGAAACCTACTTACATAATGGGGTAATGTTATAAATATGTAATACATAAATACAACGACCTGTTTGACGATATTATCGTTTTGGCAAAGTATCGCAAAATACTAAAAATAGATTTTGCGGACTTTCTTTTTAAAACAACATATATCAATCCATTTTCATTTCACCACTGATATGAACAAACAACTGACATAGGTGGTTTTGTCCCAGTTACCGAAGTTTGCACAGATGAGGTTTTGCATTTGACCTTCAAATTACATAGAGGTTTTTTCCTCCTGCCCTGCGACACAATCATACCTATCCGAATGCCAATGGTAATCACGTATAATCAAGCTCAATTTAGAGCATAAAACCAGACGGTTGATGTAAGCTAAAAGTTAACTTTTTTTTTTCAGTGTTAGAAACATGACTTTTGCTAAAAACGTATATTTTTATAAATTTCCCCATTATCGCCTATAATTTACTGTATATTTTGTAAACTTTAGAATCTTATGTGCGCTTTTGGGACACAATATGTTCGGAAACCTACTTACAATAGATGGGGCATGTTAATATATATGTCAAAAATACCAATATCTCACAAATCATTTTTTTGCCCAAAAATGTATGTTTTTTGGCTAAATGCCCCAAAAACCACCTTCGCGGCGTTCGGCCCACATTGGCAATTTCACATCATGCCTATTCTGAAAGTAGACATAATAAGCTGTCCATTAAATGTATATGTAGGTGTATGTAGGGTGGGAATATTAACTCGACTAAATTGTTGATGCTGCTCTTCTCCTATATAGCATACCTGGCCTACTAGACTATGTAGGCCTAGCATACTCAGTAGGCCTAGCCGACTATTAGCCTAGCTACTATGTATGCCTAGCATACCTGGCCCTACTACTACGCCTAGGGGTGATAGTTATTTTAGTCCAGGTATGCTATTGCAACTCGTGAGCGATCAATCTTCATCATCACCCTCATCACCAGTCAATAGTTTTTAAATTTAACAGACTGTCGATTTGGACAGTACGTAATATGTGGAAGTACACAGTTCTAATCAGGAAACCTGTACATGTCATGTACGTACCCATCTGTAGGCCTACACGTGCCGTTTTTGGCGGTAGAATCTGTCCCCAGACCTTTTGGAGACACCAACCCAGCTGCCTTCACTGCAACTCTTGTCATTTGGCTTCCGTCCCGCGTGAACCAGGGCACGGATGAAACGAAACTGGGAGTTAAGAACTTGGTAAATGAAGCATTACTTCTCACATACCCCGATACAAAGTAATTATTATAAGTTCAAGATCTGTATGCTTTTAGAGACTCGTGGCGTGTAATAATGGGCTTGGTGTGTGGATGAGGTTGATATACATGTCGCCGTAGTGCATTCTATGGCAATCTTTTTTTTTTGTATCTCCGACCAGTAGACATCTACCTTCATATAAGATCGGGTAATTGTTCCTCAGATTTGTTTTCAGTCTCTCCAATTACCATTTCAGTACTCTCTGCGATTGTTTCAGATAAATCTTTAACATTCACAATTCGTTCCTTCTTCAACCGAGTAACGATCTTGAAGAAAAAAGGTCGCGAAAACTTCCACCACAGACAGATGCTGAGATTACACGCCTATCAAGCACTGTTTATATTCTGGGACAGCTGTGGACCTCCGCGAAATGTTTTGCCTGCGAGGCGCGCGCGCATCGTAGTGACAATTGATGCTGACCCTCCAGATGTTAACTGGTCAGTGCTCTGTATCAAAAGCTTTATAACCATGGCAAAATTAATTTATTGTATATCCCTTCAAACTAAATGCCATTTTTTGGCCATTTTTTTTGCAACTTTTGAAAAATCCTGCCTTAGATCTAACAGCACAATACACTACCGCCCTTTTTTTGCGGTGATCGTAAGGTTTGGTAGCCATTTTTCCGTTCCTCTAGGGACGTAAGGGATATAACAGCTTTACATTACAACCATGGCAAAAAATATCATTTTGAAAAATCTTGAGGACGAACTATTTTTCAAAGGTGCCCGTTGGATTAGGTTAATTCTCTTTACAATCATGGATCAAGGGCGTCCTATGACTTTTACTTTCGAACAATAACTCACACGTGCTGAGTAACCATCCATCAACCTGTGTAGTCGTTGAAACCCGAAACGAAAAAACACAAAGAAGCACTCTTGCACAAACACGCACACACACGCGCGCGAACGTGAACGCGTCTCTCTAAATCATGGATGAATTATATTTCTTCAATGGGTGTGGTATAATGTATCGAACAAATCTCATTGAATTTCAGCTATCCATTATGAGAAATTGTTTTTTTTTTTCGCAATTTAATTCACTGCCTTCTGTCCTCTTTGTAAATACAATTTGCAAGAGACACTTACAATTCTCTCGTACTTGTAGGAATCCAAAATCCATTTGATGCAGACCACGATGTTTGCTTGCAGTAGATAAAAAGGCCCATGCAAATACAATTGTCCAAGCAAGTATGACCTGTGTAGTTATAATAAACTAAATGTTAAATTGAAAAGTCGTTGGTTTTATTGAGTCAAGCTGCGACCATTATGATGGGCACTTGAGCAAAACATTTTACCTCACTTACCACGCTCCACTCAGGTGCGAAGTGCGAAATGCGAAGCTGATAGGAATATAGTCCAATGAGGGTATATCTATGGCAACTGACGTCTTCTAGTGGCAGAGGAATAACTGTAAAGCGCTTTCATGCACATAAAACGTGTGATATAAATGCCAACTTACACAGACACACACAGGGACGGATTGCGATTCCAATGCTATAATTTCTTCAACAATATGTAACATTTTTGTACTCCGTGTGCGTATTGAAATGAGTTGGTATTAGTGACTGGCTCTTCTACATTTCCGGAAGCCATGTTACTTTGGGGAAAAGGTCTGCTTTATCATTGAATAGAATAGTTTTACAATTTACAAGTAAAACAAACAAGTACCAAAGAAACGTTGACATACATAAACATTTTGAAGCTTACCACAAAACAACTCATCGTCTCCTTCAATGCAATCATTTATACCATCGCAAAGTTGAGATTGAATGACACAGTTTGAACTTCCATGGCAACGGTAGTGTCCTGGGCACTTGATTTCATCTAAATTGTGCAACGTATAAAACAGCATGAAGTAATATAATACGATACTGATAATACCGGCTGTTTTGATCCCACCCATTGCGTTTAACAATTGTATTACCCCAATTTTTCAAAACTGAGGGCCGTATCAAAATGACATATCTGAATATAAACTTGACGTCTACACTACTAAAAATATCGATCCTGGACCGGCCCGCCGAATGCGTAGCAATTAAATTCATTGTAGGGATGCCCGATAGTTTCGAGTGAAACCGCTTAGCGTATATTTCGATCTTCGTGGTGAATACTGAAATACCGTAAAATTGCGTAATTTATGTAAAAAAAAAGAAAGATTTTTCTTCAAATTTTAAACGTTATTTTTGCTTTCCATGTTTGGCTTTGTTTGTTACAAGAGATAAAACAAGCTATCAGAAGATTTTTTTATTTGGTGTCTTTCTGGACGTTGGGTTCATAACTATAACACTTTTGGCGGCAGAGACTAAAAATTTCATTTTGGCCGGTTTTAAGCCATTGGTGCGGAGAGACTGACACCGGCGCATAACCATAACACATTATAGTCAAATACAATTCACACATGCAATTTCAGGTGGCATCGATGTCTTCTCGACAAAACATATATCAGTTTGAAAAAAGGGTCTATTTGTGTACCATAATATAAGTAAAATATCCTTCAAAATTAAATTACCATTGTTCAATCATAAAGGTCAATTATTGAAAATCACCCCATATCAATGTCTCGGTTCATGAATATAATGCAACTGTTCAGAGATTTTTTTACATCTCTAAGGTAATTATTTTGCACAAATAAGTATAACTCACTCAGCGTCCATAAATTGCAAGAACTAAAGCTGAGTTTTCTGTAAATAATCGGAATGTAAAATAAAATCCATTCGCACTGCTGTGTTTTCAAGCGGAATACAAACCTTCTATGGTTTTCCACTTTTGCTCCCAAGTTTCGTTGTAGGCTCAAACATGAAATCTTGCTGACCAAAGTAAACTGTGGTGGTCTTATTACACCAGCTATCTTGAATTTCTTATTTGGGAACTTTAAAATTTTTTTTACTTAGCAATTTTCTTTTTAATCTCAGGATATATTTTATAATCCTTCAATACTCTCCCACCTCTATTGTTTAACAATAATTTGGTGTTAAATGTTTGTACTTAAATCACTGCTGAAGACCATGTCTCTAGTAAGCGATGCATCTTTGTTTGGGCCAAAATCGGCCAAACATGATTTTTTTAAGTCTCTCAGCCAATAGGAGGCGTAACTCTTCCTCCAAAAGTCCAAATGACACCAATAAACGTTTTCTGAAAGCCTGTTTAATCCTTTTTATAACTATGCAAACATTTGAGCAAAACAATTCTGTTAACTTTTTATATATTTTATTCTGAATGTAGGGTTTTTTTTGACTCAACAACTTGTTTTCGTGTTTCTACTTAGGAAAAGCCCTTTTTAAATTACCTGTAATCTTTACCTCGGCCTCTTTAACTATATTAATGTACAAACGGGTGTCGCATCGACGTTTTGGTGCCAAAATGTGTGTTAATTTAGCTGAATTAGTTAAAATAGCCGGTCATGTTGCAAATTGAGTCGAAATCGGCCTATAATTTTACTACTATCATGCCTAAAGTAGCCCTGGTTGTCTCTATTTTCCGTGGGGTAGTGGGAATGAACTGCAGTAAACTTAAACAGCAAAACATGTCGTCTGCATAGCCTTGGCGGGAAAATGGTGAGGAAATAGGCTAAATGAGCTAAAATGGCTACTGAGACCAATTAGTCAAATTTGGGCTATATGTTCGCTAGATATGCCTATATAAGCTATTAGTGGTATCGCAATAATCGGTGAGATGGGCCGAACAAAACGAAATCAATTCCATGATAAAAAATGTCGTCTTAAATTTTTTTTGGCGTCCAAAATTTTAAATTTAGGTAATGGGGTACAATATGATACATGTAAAAAATTTAGTCAAATATGGCTATATCTTCACTAATATATGCATATATAAGCTATGTGTGGTATCGCAGTGATCGATGAGATGGGTCGAACACACCTAACTCATTCAACCGCAAAAATGTCGTTATGCTTAGATTTTGGCGCAAAATATGGTAAATTTGGTCTAAATGAGCTAAAATAGGCTACATTAACACACTTTAATCAAATTTGCCTATATTTCAATTAAAATGCCTAATAAGCTATGAGTGGTATCGCAGTTATTGGTGAGGTGAGTCTCGAACACCACCGATATCAATTTCATGAAAAATATTGTGTCTGCTTAGATTTTGGCGCAAAAAATGTGAATTAGGCTCGAAATGAGCTAATATAGGCTACATGTAACACGCTTTAATCAAATTGCCTATATTTCAAACAATATTATGCCGAGAATATTGCACCGGCTGCTGTTGAGTGGACGCAGTGGGGTCGCAAGTAAGTAACGGTAGGTGAGTCGAACACACCGATATCAATTTCATGACAAATATTGTTGTCTGCTTAGATTTTGGGCGCCAAAATATGTGAATTTAGGCTAAATGAGATAAAAAGGCTACATGTAACAAATTAGTCAAAATTTGGCTTTATTGTTACTAATATATGCCTAGATAAGCTATGTTGTATCGCAGTATCCGGTGAGGAGAGCGAACACACCCGCGAAATCATTGTGGTAACGACAATATGTTGTCTGCTTAGAACGTTTGGCGCCAAAATATGCCGCGAATTAGGATAAAAATAACAAAAATGGCTACCTGCTTACAACATTTTTAGTCAAATTGACTAATTTCACTAATATATGCCTCTATAAGCTATAAGTGGTATCGCAGTAATCGGCCGAATGGTGGTCGAACGAACCTAAATAATTCAACGACAAAAATGTCGTCTGCGTAGATTTTTGGGCCCAAAATATGTGAATTTAGGCTAAAATGGTTACATGTAACACAATTTAGTCAAATTTGGCTATATTTCAACTATATATATGCTATATAAGCTATGAGTGGTATCGCAAATATCGGTGTGAGATGGGTTCGAACAAATCTGAAATTCAATTCAACACAAAAAGTCGTCTGTTTAGATTTTTGGGCCCAAAATATGTGAATTTTGTCTACTAATGAGATTAAATGCTACATGATTGTGCAATATTAATTTGGTTATATTTTTCACTTACAGGCCCAAGTCGTCATGAGGGGGGATTGGGGTGTGGGGGGTGAACACCCCCCAGCGATCCTCAAAAAGAGAAGAAAGATAAAGGGAAGAGAGAGACAAGGAAAAGAGAAAGAGAAAAGAAAGAGGGAAAGAGGAGAAGAGAGAGAAAAGAACGAGAGGAAGGGGAAAAGTCAGAAAGAATGAAACAAAAAGGAGAACAACATCAGACGCATGAGATTGAACTCCTGACTTACAAAAACCAAATATCACCAATATTTGGCTTTCCCTCAAGCAGTAGTGTGTTCAAGCCTAACAACGTAATCATGATTGTTATGTACCAACAGTAATTGTGATCCAAAATGTGTAAAATAAAGAGAAAACACGAGGGGGGAGCCATGTGCCATTCTCAAGTTTGGTTACCAGTATATAAGGGGAATTTTCAGCGGGATCTGAAGTGGTCAAGAAAAGTGGTTGGGTCAGTTCCCTAACCCCCAGCTCGTGCATAAACTTATAGGTCTACTGGCTGTCATTTGAATAATTACTATACTTAACCCTTTAAAATTTACCGTCTTAATAGCTAAAAAATCCAAGAGCTTCCGGGGGCTCTACCCCCGGACCCCCGGCAAGGGCTCTGCTCATGCACCGCATCCGTTAAAGACATTGGCGGTAGCTCTATATGGTATAGGTCCCCTTCGTCAGTACAAGCTTATACTGCCCGGCTCAGTGAGCAAAGTTAGAAAACCAGTCTTTTCTTTGAATTGGTTACCATTTACCCCTCAAAAAGTGGTAATCTTGAAGGTTCGGAATAGCTGAAATCCAAGAGCTTCAGGGGGCTTCGCCCCCTGGACCCCAGAAGGGCTCTGCTCCTGTACCACATCCATTAAAGACATTGGCGCTGCTATGTAGGCAGTACAAGCTTATGACATGGATAGGCCTCTGCCCGTCTCAGGGAGCAAAGTTAGAAAACCAGTCTTTAATCGGGTCTTTACTTTGCACATTGGACTATTACCTCTCAAACAGTGCATGGTCATTTGAGGAGGTTCTGAATAGCTTAGCAATCCAAGAGCCTCCGGGGGCTCTGCTCCCTACATCCCAGCCGGGGGCGCTGCCTCGACACCCCGCCAGGGGCCTACAGCGGGGCCCGGTCCCCACCCGTTCAGGGCTTTCCGGTTTGCATCAAGGCACTTGCGGTGGGCAGTTCAAACGATCAAGAAAAATGGTATGTAAGAGCATTCTTACTTAGGACACTTTCAACGGCCCTTAAGTGGGGCCGAACCGTGCGCTAGTTAGTGTATTTTTTATTCGCTCACTACGCTTTCAAAGGCCCTCTTACTGCAGCATAACATTTCTTACTTTACACCCCCCTGACAAAATGTCTAGCGACGGCCTGTTCACTACTACGTTATATGGCTAAATTAGCTATGACCGGTATTCGGATTGATCTTTTGGAATGCCCCGTGGTTTATGATATTTACCGTGTTGCAATTGCTAGCCTTGCTAGAGATTGTACGGTTCAACGCAATGGTTGTAACGATAACCCCGACCCGATTAGGACATGCTCAGTGCCGGGGAGGGTACCGGGTATGTGTGGGCTTTATCGCTCAGGTCACTCCGGTTGCGTCGTGTACTCTATACTAGTGCCTTCAACGCAGGGCACAGAAACCCGGGGGGGTTGGTTGCTCCAATTTGGATAATTATACTCAGTGAATGTGTTATATGTGCAGTATTAATGGAGAAGCTCTGGTTTTGTTTTTAAATAATAGCTTAAGGCAAATTTGTTTTTTTTCACATGTTAAAAACAAGCACTTGTGTGCGACTCACTCGAATGAGTAAGGCGGCTGTGAAAAAAACCATATCAGAGGACGGCCTTTCTTGATAAAAAAAAAATCGATAACTAATTAATCATCGGTTCCTAATTGCATGAAAAATAGCGAATTTCACACAATGAGGGGGTGATTTGCCAAATAATAAAAAAAATACCTTTCAACATAGCCCCGTGATAACCTTGGAAATGATAAACAAGCCCAAATATAAAAAAGAATAGAGAAAGAAGTATCAATGGGGCTTGCGGCATTTTTAATCGCCCATTGAAATTTGAATTTATTTGCTCTATTCGGTAAGTTTACTACTTTATACAAACCTGAGAGTGAACAAAAATAAACTTTGAAACGTAAAAAAAGAACAAAGAGACATCGTCGTATGAGTGGAAGAAGGTCGTATGTGCAATGCGGGATGCCATGTGAGACATGTGTGCTATCATGTATTAGGATAACTCTGAGTGGGTGGTCTTGACCAAAGACTTGGGCATAATAGTATTGCACAAATGGCAGTTATGCACTACATTACATGACACATGGTCTTTTGTTTTTGAAAAGAGAGACACTTACTGCATTCGTCTTCATCTTCTCCATTAGGGACAATCAAAAGCACCATCACAACGATACTGTAGTGGAATACAAATGAACTAGGGCACTTTAGGTATCGTTTGGACATAGGAAATCAGCTTGTTATATTAAAAACAAATGGGGGCATAAATCAAAATAGTATCGTTCATCAGAAGAAACATCAACAATTAGAAGAAAGATTTGTCAATCTTATAGGGGCGCAGATCTAAGGCGGGGGGGGGGGAAGTCGCTCCGTTATAGCCAACAACCCAATTTGGAGTACAATAGGAATTTTTCTGGCTTAACTTATTGTTCAATAATAAGGTGTCTGGAAAAGTTTTTTACAACGTTTTTGCATCAGTGGTTTGGGAGTTATGACCTTAATAATAAAATATGCATGATTTTTTGTTTACCATTCTATGTTTCTTTTCCGGTGATCAACAACTATAAATAACTGTATCGGTGTTGTTTTGTTTGCCGTTTGAAGGCAAGTGATTTGCTGGTATCGAATCACACCACTTGTTGTGATTAATGGTGTTTTCAGGTGTGTATTTTTGAAATAAATTATGAAATTTTTCATTTTTTAGACATTGACAACTTTGTTATTTATTTCATCGTCACAATCATAAACCACCCCAAATGGAAATTTCGAAGAAATACATTT
>JAMKCH010031660.1:0-17302 GCA_023653785.1 Ophioderma brevispina | reverse complement strand
TAGGAGGGCTCAATACCATATGGATTTAGGTGTTAGTGTGACAATGAAATCAGACCCAGTATCTAAGAGTTACTTTGTGTTAGGAGGGTTAAATATAGTGGTAGTGGACAATGAAATTAGACACAAAATCAAAGGGTAGTTGGTATTAGGAATTCCCGTGTTTAGTTTGTATTAGGGGGCTCAATACAGTATGGTTTAGGTGTTAGGGTGCCAATGAAATCAGGCCCCGGAATTCAAGGGTTAGTTTGTATAGAGGGCTCAATACCATAGGATTTAGGGTTAGTGTGCAATGAAATCAGACCCAGTATCTAAGAGTTACTTTGTGTTAGGAGGGTTAAATATTTAGGTGTTAGTGTGGCAATGAAATCAGACCAAAATCCAGGGGTTAGTTTGTATTAGGAATCCAAGGGTTAGTTTGTATAGGAGGGTTCAATACTGTATGGATTTAAGTGTTAGTGTGCATATGAAATCGACCAGGATAGAAGGGTGAGTTGTATAGGAGGGTCAATACTGTATGGATTTAAGTGTTACTGTGCCAATCCAAGGGTTAGTTTGTATTATGAGGATTAAATACCGTGTTGATTTAGGTGTTAGTGTGGCAATGAAACAAGACCCAGAATGCAAGGGTTAGTTTGTATAGGAGGGTTCATTACCATATGGATTTAGGTGTTATGTGCCAATGAAATCAGACCCAGAATCCAAGGAGTTAGTGTGTATAGGAGGGTTCAATACTGTATGGATTTGTGTTAGTGTGCCATCCAGGGGTTAGTTTGTATTAGGAGGGTTCAATACCGTATTGATTTATGGTGGTTAGTGTGGCAATGGAAATCCAACACAGAACCAAGTTGTAGTTTGTGTAAAGATTTTTTTTTTTTTGTGGAGTATATACCATGTGTATTTAGGCATTAGTGTGCAAGTGAAATTCCTCTGTAACAAGACGCGGTAACCGGCCCGTTCATTTGTGGATTCGTGGCACCTGTGGTTGGTGGGTTGTGAATGGTGGGACTTTGAAGCCGTTGTGGGGATGCGGCCCTGAAGGGAAGATACAACTGATAACATGAATAAAGGAATGGTCCTTTAATTGTAATGATGGAATGGTCTGGTATTTCATGTATTTGTAAATGATAAAATTAATGATAACCTATTTAACAATGGCCCTGGACACATGAGAACTATGATTTTCAAATGTGTGATGAAATTGAAGCGGGCTTTAGCATATTTCCACCGCTAATTGTATTTTTTGTATTCTTGATTATATAATTTCCCTTAACAGTGCCCTGGACCCATATGGGAGCTATGATTAACACGTCCTTGGCAACAAGGGCAGCCATTTTAAAAAAAATGGGTGATTTTTGGGTGATTTTATAATAGCTGCTGCATGGTGTCTACGGATAATAATTTCTCCAAATGGTTGATATTGTTGTTGTCAAAGATGATGATATCACTAAGGACAAATTGTATTTGAATAAAAATGCAAAAGTTAAAGTAAAAAACAATATCTCGCGTCATTGGACAGTAGTGTCATCTGCCGTCGTCGCGGTTTTTTGTGAATGGTGTCGAAGGTGACATGAGTTCACCATGGTGACATGAGTTCACCAAGGGGACATGCGGTCACCAAGGTCAGTGGGTTCACATGAGGTCAAAAAGATCACCAGGGTCACAAAGGTGATCATACGGTCACCAAAACGTGGCGCCAAAGCACCCACCCTTCCCCTCCCTGACACACCCGCCCCTCTCTGTCGCACCCCACCGCCCCTCCCGACACTTATGGCAAGGGGTCAAAGGTGAAGTGAGGTCACCAAAGTCACATGAGGTCACCAAGGTCACGTGGGTTACATGAGGTCACAAAGATCACAACAGCGCAGGTCACAAAGGTGACATAAGGTCCCCCCAACGTGCTCCCAACGCACCCACCCTCCCCTCCCTGACACACCCGCCCCTCTCTGTCGCCCCCACCCGCCCCTCCCGACACTTTTGTGATGGGCCAAAGGTCTGTGAGGCCCAAAGTAACCAATGAGGATCACCAGCAACGTGAGGTCATCAAGGTCACGTGGGGTAACATGAGGTCACCAAGGTCACATGGGTCACCAAGGTTCATTTGGGGGGGTCACCAAGGTCATGGGGTCACAACGGTCACATCACCTGATCCCACCCCGACGCAACACCCAAACCCTCCCAACACACCCCACCCCACACCCGCCCCTCCACAACATATCCCACCCCTCCCTGACGACCCCCACCCCACCACTACCACCCAAACGTCCCCCCAACACCCCACCCTGCCCACCTCATATGATTAACACAAAAGATGTATGGTATAGTAGTTTTTATGTAGGTATCAAAGGATTTTGCATATCCGATGCTACAGTTTTTAGCGATACAGCAATTATGCCATATTTAATTAGCTCATTTGGCATACCTAAGCCGCATGTATCAGGAACGTTAAAATGGCAAGAAGATGCACACCATATGGGTTTGCGAATGAAGGAATTTCTAAATGGTCCGATGTACCATTTAAAAAATAAACGCGCTTACGCGATTTTGCATATTAATTAGCTCTTGCATATGTAATTTGCCGAAATATGCCCAACATCTAATCTGTCGAAACTCGTTAACCCGCTTCCTTCCACCCAAGTACATCATTATAAGCATTACGGAAACTCCAGTAACTTGCACACAAGCAGGCGGGAAAGGGTTAACATTTTGACGGCAAGGTCAAATGGGTCACCAAGGGCACATGAGTTCACCAACATGTCACCCCACCCCGCCCCCTCCTTTCTACCAAGTTACATAATCGTAGCCCTTACGGAACTTCATGGAAACGTCCAATCAATTTGTTGCTTGCCCACAACCATGACAGCGTATAAAATTAGAATCCACCATCAGTGCATGCGATCAACATGCGATGATATAAAAAAGGAATATGCTAGTCTGGCTCTATTGGGGAATATATTATATCCACAGCGATTTTTGGTTCAAATGCTAAATCACTGCCTCCAAACTCGCCCTAGCTATTTTTACGCAAAACATGCGCAATCACTTGTTTGGAATTGCTACAATGCCCATCTTTGCCACGATTTTCAAGGAACTTAGCATATATGACGAGGTCATTAGGGGGGTTGGACATCAGGAATTCCTAAAATTTCTATAAAAAAACAAAATCACACGGGGCCCCATGATTACATTACACCCTCTTAGGCTAACCGATGGAATTGCAATAGGTGTAGGCGCTATCAGGGGGAATAACGGTGAATAGCTGAATCTACTTGGAAATCGTCAAATTTCGTAGAAAGAACATGCCTATTGTAAGAAACACCCCCTATTGGTAAAGAACACCACTCTTATTGGATTATGGGGGCATTTGGCTAAGTTATCACTCATATGGGTTTTTTGAACTTTTTTTAATGGAAGCGCTATTGGGGTTCCCTGGGTTTCCATTGAAGTGTGTTGGCCCGCTGAGCCAACATCGAGCTGACAAGGCGGTATGGGGTGCGGGTATTTACTTAAACTAGGGAAAATGTGTCTACCAGCAGAGATGTGTCTACCCGCCGCAGCCCCGACCCGTTTGTAGGAATTCGTGAACGATCGTTGTCCACGAATGCCAAAAAATTTTCACCAGTGAAGGAATATAAGAACAGGGAAAAAATCAGCATGTGCCACAGCAGCTATGGATTCCCTTCCAACAATGCACCAGTTTGGCATTTGTTTCCTAGGCATTCACTTAGCTTTTGTCCATTTTCTTCTGAAGCAATAAAGAGGTACCCAAAACCATTTTTTAAATAAAAAAACTTATCCTCAACCCCAACAGTCAACCCATCAAATCTGAAAATTTTGTCTCATATTAAAAAAAAAAATTGTACGTTCCTTAATAGGGTTCAATTACCTATGGATTTTAGGTGGTAGTGTGCCAATGAAGTCAGACCCAGTATCCAAGGGTTGGTTTGCATTAGGAATCCAAGGAGTTAGTTGTATTAGAGGGCTCAATTACAATGGAGTTAGGTGTTAGTGTGCCAATGAAATCAGACCATTATCCCAAGGGTTACTTTGTGTAGAGGGTATAATACTGTATGCACTTTTAGGTGTTAGTGGTCAATGAAATCAGACCCAAATCAAGGGTTAGCGTTTAGAAATCCAGGGTTCGTTTGTATTAGGAGGGCCTCAATACAATAGGATTAAGGTGTGTGTGCAATGAAATCAGGACCCAGTATCACGGGTTACTTGTGTTAGGAGGTTAAATTTTAGTGTTAGTGTGCCAATGAAATCAGACCCAAAATCAAGGGTTAATTTGTATTAGGAGGGATCGATACCATATGAAGTTAGGTGTTAGTTGCCAATGAAATCGGGACCCAGAATCACGGGTTAGTTTGTATAGGAGGGTTCAATACTGTATGGATTTAAGTGTTAGGTGCCGATCCAAGGTTAGGGTTAGTTTGTATTAGGAGGGCTCAATACCTTATTGATTTGGTGTTAGTGTGCCAATGAAATCAGACCCGAATCCCAGGGCGGTTTGCATTAGGAGGGCTCAATACAATATGGAGTTAGGTGTTAGTGTGCCAATAAAATCAGACCCAGAACCAAGGGTTAGTTGTACTAGGAGGGTTCAAACTCTATGGAATTGGGTGTTAGTGTGCCAATGAAGTCAGACCCAGTATCCAAGGGTTGGTTTGCATTAGGAGGGCTCAATACCATATGGATTTAGGTGGTAGTGTGCCAATGAAATCAGACTAATACCAAGGGTTAGTTTGACAGGGTGAGTAAAAAAAAAACTTGACCAGATTGTGTCGCATTTTGAATTTTTAAATAAAAATATCTAAGATATGGGATATCATCGGAAGGCCTATTTCATGCTTATTTTGCTGCAACGATAATTCCAATCTGATAAGTAGAAGCCGAGTTCAGTCTGTTGAATCAAGTACTCAGCTTTTACCCCGATCCACGATTCCCATTGAATGCACGGGGGGGGTGGCCAACTAAACAAAATGACTCCCCAAAATGAGTGATTAAGGGCATGTCTATGTTATGGTCAAATAAGTGGTATCTTAAGGGTGTTAAAATATAGTGATAATGGTATATAGTTTTATTTGAAACACTTTTTTTTCAAGATGTGGCATTATTTTGGTGTACAAATATAAGTAAATATTAATCCTCCCAAAAGGTTGTCACCGATGTCTGTTCCTCAATGGTAGGATTCATTCACTCCTCCAGAAAACAGCTAAGAAACTGATACAGTATCCAGTTAATTTATGTTTCAAATGATTTTATGGGGTGATGAGGACGTAGAAAACGTAGAGGGCATCATTGATAATTGTGACTGAATTTTGTGGGGTTACATAGCGTCACATTTATTCTGCAGTCAATAAATAGCCCGATGTTCTTCTGGACACTGATTTGCCTCGATGGACGACGTGCATTTGTAATGTGAATCCGGGGACAGATCGCAAAACAGACTACTGATTCAAACAACTGTAGCTCGGTCTATCCTAACGATGTGAATGATCTTTGCAGCACATTAAAGGCAACGAAATAAGCTTTCAGAGATACCACATATGTTAGACATTATGTATCTAAAAAATTCAAAATGGCGGACACAAAACTGGGTCAAGTTTTTTTTGAATCAACCTGTATTAGGAGGATTCAATACCGTGTTGATTTAGGTGTTAGTGTACCAATGAAATCAGGACCAGAATCCAAGGTTAGTTTGTATAGGAGGGCCTCATTACCATATGGATTTAGGTGTTGGGTGCCAATAAAATAGACACAGAATCCAAGGGTTAGTTTGTTATTAGGGAGGTTTATTCTTCCTTTTTTTCCCCCAAAACTGTATGGGTTTGGTGTTAGTGTGGCATGAAATCAGGGACCCAGAATCCAAGGGTTAGTTGTATTAGGAGGGCTCAATACAATATGGATTTAGGTGTTAGTGTGCCAATGACATCGAAACCCAGAATCCAAGGGTTAGTTTGTATTAGGAGGGCTCAATACCCATAGGGCTTTAGGTGTTGTGTGCCAATGAAATCGAACCCAGATAAAAGGGTTAGTTTGTATTAGGAATCCAAGGGTTAGTTTGTTAGGAGGGCTCAATACCATATGGATTTAGGTGTTAGTGTGCCAATGAAATCAGACCCAGTATCCAAGGGTTACTTTGTGTTAGGAGGGTTAAATACTGTATGCATTTAGGTGTTAGTGTGCCAATGAAATCAGACCCAAAATCCAAGGGTTAGTTTGTATTAGGAATCCAAGGGTTAGTTTGTATTAGGAGGGCTCAATACCATATGGACTTAGGTGATTGTGTGCCAATGAAATCAGACCCAGAAGGTATAGTTTGTCTTAAAAGAGGGTTCAATACCATGTGTATGTAGACATTAGTGTGCCAATGAAATCTCTTCTGCAAAAAATCTCATAAAGACCCCATGTCAAGGAATATAAGAAAAGGGAAAAATTTAGATTGTATCAACAGCAGCTATGAGGCCCTTCCCATAATGCACTAGATTTGCCTTTCATTTCCTGTAATTGTAATCATAGTGTAAAAATATGTTACTTAATCTGTACACTTAAGTTGCAATCCAATCCATAGATCATGCACAGTAATTTGCTAATGTAGTTGATATTCAATATCATTCCATTGGTTGTTTTTTCATCATATTCTTGGAAGCAGTCTTGGCTTTTTTTAAGTTGTAAGAAAAAAAATGCAAAAAAAGTGCAAAGTGACACAAAAACAAAAAAGTTGGCCAAAAATGCAATATAAATGATTTTCTGCATAAATACTTTGCTTATTTTCTAATTAAAAGAAAAGCATAGCACGTAGGGTTTTTTGCCAAATGTATGTGTAATACCACCTTTGGCCTAATACTAAGAACACTGTTCCCTTGGTCATTAAAAGCATGACATAACGGCTATCTGTCACAATTATACACTAAGGCTGGTATTCTGAAAGAGAGTCTAACTTTACTCCTGGGTTTAAACCAGGATTAGTATTGCATGAGTGGCCCTTTTTCCTTTCCAACATAATCTAAATATGTGCTGTAACTGGTGAGAAAATTCCTTTTGGATTCCATGAGGAATTTTCTCACCCATTACATTTAACTTCCACAGTATTTGAAAGGAAAAAAGTCCACTCATGTAGGACTAACCCTGCTTTAAACCAAGGTCTAAAGTTAGACTCCCTTTCAGAATATCAGCCTTAAGTACTATATAAGAAAATAGCAGCCTGTGAGAAATTGTTTTCATCCAAATTAGAAATTGAAATAAAGAAAATCTAGAATGGAAATTTTTACCTATTGAGGTATCAATTATCTACAAATTAATACAATTTGTTAAAATAGAGGGAGATTAGTGCATTGTAAAACTAAAATTTGAAACATGGTGGCATTTTTCAATCAGTTATACTATTTGATTTATACTCATGAATCAAAAAAAATTGTGCATGGTTGCAGATGACCTTGAACCTTGAAAAAGTCACTGAATCATAGATTTGTTGGTTGTTTTAATTATAGCAAAATGTAATATACTTCCAATGTTGAAAAAAATGTAAAGAAAACGCTTTAAAAAATAAAAAAAATCCACAATTTCCACCTTCCCAACACCCCTTTTTCCTCCTCCTTTTTCCTCCATTCCAATGGGATTTTACACAGTTAGATCAGAATAACGTCAATTAGGATATACGGGGCATACCATTATGAAAGTAAGATGACCCATGCTATTTTGTTTAAAATTGATCTATGAATAGCCAAATCTCCTTCATGATCTTAAAAAGAATTTAATGTTCACAACAAAATTCTCACCCAATTAATCCTGATGTGTAAATGGAAAGGGTTTTCAACACTACTACTACTGTAATCCACGTATAGATACAAGTTATGCCATTTAAAGGGACTAAACTCCTTTACAATATCCTAAACAATGGAAATCTTGTTTATTCTTGCTCTGCAACAGGGGAATGGTGTTTTTGGATTTGTCCATATCAGATTGGCACTTGGTATAAATAAATTCCTTTAGCTCCGTAGTTGAAATTAATCAAGAAAATGTAGCATTAAGTGGACACAGGCGTCATGATATTGATATAATGTATCATTCGCACAAACCAAGTTTAAATGTGGGTAAATCCATAGGAATGGCAAAAAATGGGGTTTTTGTGTTTTTTAAGTTTTTGAGTTTTATTGATTTTTTAGTTTTTTTCTTTTTTTACATTTTTCAACATTTGGAAGTATATTAGATGTGTTTTTATAAAAACAACACAAATCTATGATATAGAGATTGCATTACGGTCAAGATCCATCTTTAATAATCCTTGCACAATTTTTTTTATTCCGTATATGGTATGGTCTTGGAGTTATCATGGTAATGATCATCTCAGTTGATGTGATTGTATTCAATTCCGGTCTTAACACTTAAGAGACACTGGCACAGTTGAAAAAGAGTGCGCCCCCCTCAAGATTTTTCATAAAGCAGAAAGCAAAAAAAAACGATATTTTTTGCATGGTTGTAAGGCTTTTTATATACAAAAGACCTAACCCGAAATGAAATTAAGACCAAATCTCTCCCTTTGGGTAAACAGAACGATTTTATAATTTAACGTCGCCGGCGACGTTTAATTCAGCAGACGAAGAAAATGGTGTTTAACACAAGAACACGCACGACGTATGCTGTTTCCCTGCTATAATTACAACTGTTGGACAGGTCTACAACCTTTGTGTTTTCAATATCAGTGAGTACGAGTCAAAATATTCATGTCACTATACACATTTGTTGATTAAAGTTATGGAAAACTTAAAAGTTGGCCCTCAAATTAACCTGATGTCTTTATCCGCATATCAATAATCCCTATCTGTTTTGTGGTATGTTATTTTTATGTTAATATATCTCCTGTTTCTTCAATGGCCTAGACTAATCATTTGAAGAGCAAATTGAAGAAAATTTCATATTTTTGGAAAATTGTGGCCAGTGCCAGCTTTTAAACCCCCTGTTTGCCTGAGTCTTGAACTCAGGGGGCGGCCCCCTGATGCCATCCCTGAATTGTGAGGCAAGTTGTGTCAAGCAATGAAATATAATTGTTTTGATCTACCGTGTGGAATAATTCCCTGTTCATAAATGCCGGTAGCATTTTGAGGAAACAATAACAATGTGCTTTATATTTGGCATCTGAAGGCATTTGATAAAATAGCAGAGATGCTATATGTGTTGTTCAATGAACTTAAAATGTGCATATAATTCAATTGTCAATTGTATCAGCCCGAATGTTACCTTTTTTGTGTGATGGGTTTCAACTCCATTTCCGACCTTAAGAATGTGGAAGAATCAAGAAATCGAATCCAATATCCCAAAAGCATTGCGCCACTTATCCCAAATAAACGTTGGTAAACAGTCATTCCCGGAACAGAATCCGCAAATTTTAATTTATCGTCATAAATCCAGAATAAAAGCAAGCTCAATCGTTGGCGGTGCTCAATCGTTGGCGGCGCGATGTACACGAGGTCGTAGGGTCATTACCACAAAGGAGAAAGGCTATTAGGTGTCTAGTTATGACTCTATGCAAAGATTTTACTAGTGCATTTTTAAAAATGCTTTTTGAGGTTTAGAAGGTTTTAGTTTGTTAATCAAATGGAATATTTTCAGCCACAAAAAGAAAATGCATTCACACTAAAAATGAGTCATTTTGATAAGGAAAATATGTTAGCAAGGAGCTTACCAAAATAATTGTCAACATTTTGCAACTTTGTTATCAAAATGGTCAAATTTGGATTCAATTTGAAAACTAAAAAACAAAATTGCAATAATTAGTAAATTAGTAACTGATTAATTAAAGGTGGTTGTTCCGATTTATGTGTATTGTGTTCTCTACTTGATATGAGAGCCTGGCACTTGCACATACACCCCGTCAAGTACCGTGGGAAACAAACTTGCGGTTTTGATGGGAGACGCAATAATGCATTTTGCAAAGCCCTATCCAATACTGTGCTAATATTGATGGTTAACCACTAAAACGGCAGTTTTTTGTTTATATCTTGGGAATGAAATGGATTTGAGGGCTCAAATTTCAGGACGACAATGAGAAAAATACGGCCTTTCATCTGATATCAAAATCGATACTACTTCCGGGTAAATCAGGGGGTCCCAAAGACGATCAGAACACGCACCTTTAACAATTTTAAAAAATGCTTTTAGACCTTTTATTGGCTAATATTTTTTTTTGCCATTTTTCGAGGGTTGCAAACTACAGTTGCCGCAAATAGATCGTGGCCAGCGTGGAACACTTGGTATGCACTTAGCAATGCTGTCATTTATCAGCGTATTTGCCCAGCTCTGTAAATGAGATGCAAGCACATATGCTGTGTCTTACGCTGGCCACGATTCTTCTGCAGAGACTTTAGCCCCACCACTTATCTCAAAAATTGTTTGACCTATTGGCTTCAAATTAGGCACAATATCAGCTTATTGTATACTGTGATATGGAGGCATTTTGGATTAAACCTTTTAGTTTTTTATATTATCAAGTTTTGTTTGCCACCAGCAGCAAAAATGGCAGGAAAAGCTTGACCAGTTGCCATGGCAATGCAGAATATAATTTCTATAAATGCTCCCATAGGATCACAAATCCTGGTCACTGTAATTATTTAAGAAACAAATTATGTTCAAAACACTTTAGATTTTTGAGATAAATGGAGGAGTCAAAATTGCAATTTTGATTTTTTTTAATTTTCTTGTTGCTGTGACCTTTGATCCCTACTAATTAGCATACCAGAGGTCAATATGACCCGAGACAAATATATTTGATAAGTGGTCATTATACCGAACATTTTGGTATATAACTTGTTTGCATTCAAAGGAACTGTTTTTTTTAGAAAAATGCTAATGCGAAATGCGTTTTTAATGCATTTTTGACCCACTTTTTAAAAAATTTTTGAATTTTCATTTTTTCTGAAATTTTTAACAAAAAAAATTCCAAGTGACCAAAACCTAAAAAAATAAGCGGTCAAGAACAAATTTTAAACAAAATGCGTGCGGTCTTCTTTTTTTTTCTTGGCCTAGCAATCATTATATTGCTTATATACCAAGACCCCCATAAGCAGTTCGGTAATAATTTATCCACTTTTGACGGTATTTTGAGACAAGTTAAAAGCAAGGATGCTAATGATTTGTGAGCCTTGGATAATGAATGCTTTTGAGCTTTCAAGCTGGCTTAAGGTTACGGATACATTACAAGAATTAATCCTTTGTCTCGGTGTAATTTAGACATCTGAGGGATTTTGAGCTTTATGATTTATCATGTGATTTGTTGTCTGATGGTAAAAGCTCTGATATTATCATATCAAAGCCAAGGCAGTGGATAAGTTGCCCCACTCAGGTGATTGTATGAGATTTTGACCACCACTTACATGTATGTACTCACACACACATACATGCACATGTGCACCAAGCAATCTCATCAATTTGTCATATCATACACTCAAAATTCTTGATTTCTGTGGCTGAAATGCTAATGTTCTCCAGCTATTGTTACGCAAAAATTATATTTCAAAGTTTCGGAATCAGCCTTTAATCCAGCACCTAACCTCATTCCACCCATAAAGCTCAATTACAAAACTACCCCCCAAAATTGTTTGTTTGTAAGAAAATACATTGTCAAAAATGTGGACATGCACATTCCCAACCTTAAAGAGACACTGGCACATTTGAAAAATAGTGCACCCTCAAGATTTTTCAAAATCAATATTTTTGCATGGTTGTAAAGCTGTTATACATTAGCCCTCACCTGAAATGATTAAGACTAAATCAGTGTCCTTATGTGTAAACAGAACGATTTCATAATTAATGTCGCTGGCGACATTAAAGGTGCAATGAGAGATTTTACATAACAGGCCTAGGTGTCCCTAAAAAATTTGAAAATTCTTATTTTTGTACTATTGTAAAGCTTTCCATCAAAAATATCTCCAACTGAAAGTATTAAACTGAGAAATGTTTCTTTGGTACAAAAATTGTGAAATTTCTAATTTTGTACAGGAGCAAATATGAAATTCAGCCTATATTTTATATTGAAATATTTAAGCAAATCAAAATTGCCATTTTTCTCTCTTTTAAGACATTTCTGTAGCCAAATACAAGGTAGGAAATCTGTTGCGTGTATATGAAATTACTATTATGACACAATATTTGGGTGCCTCAAAATCTCACGTTGCACCTTTAATTCAGCATACGACGGAAATGCACGCCGTATGCATGTTTCCCACGGCATGCACCACGTTTGACGAGTCTGTGACCTTTGTGGTTTAATATCAATGAGTACGAGTCTATGATACTCATGTAATGTACACATTTGTTGATTAAAGTTATGGAAAACTTAAAAGTTAGCCTACAAATTACCTGGATGTCTTTAACCTCTTATTAACATCCCTATCTGTTTTTGAGTTATGTTATTTTTATGTGTAAAATGTATCTCAATTCTTCCAATGGCATAGACTATCATTTGAGAGCAAATTGAAGACATTTCATATTTTATGAAAATGTGTCAGTGCAGCTTTAATGTGCAGGAACACCCCAGTTGTGTATTTCCCATCTATTTCACATGGCCATATCTCTCTCTGAGTATGTCTTAGTATCTGCCATTGAAACCATAACAGCATACTTAGTAAAGGTCAGTGAGATAATGTTCTCAGTTAGGCAAACACATCTTTTGGTTTAGGGTTACAGCTGTTTAGGGAATAACCACCATGTTCAGTATGAATTTAATGTTGAAGTATGATGCTTAGATCTGTTCCACTTCAATCTATTTGTTTAAATTCTTAGATAACTTTGAAGTTGCATAACATTTCGGTAAACGTTTCATATAGAAGTTCCAAGTATGCTAATGAGGTATTACAATTGATTCCGTCATGCGCTGTATGATGTTGTGCAGTAGCGCTTGATGGAATAAATGGCAATGCCTCATTTACATACTTGGGACTTCTATATGAAATGTCTTCCGACATTTCCTTATGGCTTACCCAAGCACAGCTGTTTTATCATGTGCAAATTGCCTCTTTTATTTATAGAACTATGTTAATGTTACAGGTCAATTTTTTTTTTTTGGGGGGGGGGGAATATAAATTTCTCATAAATCGCACTTGATCGGTTGTAGATCTCCTACAGAGAATGTTTCAAAGGTGTATTGGACAAACAAGTACAAAAGAAAACCGCAAACTTTGTTTTGAGCTTGCCCGCTATCATAATTGTGCCTATAGAAAACCGTGCTTTGATTTCTGTCATGCACGACAGAAAATATTAAATCATCATCTTATCGCATAAATATGGCGCATTCAGCTTATTCACTTCAGGTGTGATCTAATACATTGTAAAGCATTTCATATATGCAAAAAATCTAGGTTTGAAAAAAATGGGGCCGTTTCTCTCTGGAAATGTCCTCATGTCTGTTTAAAGGTGCATTTTGTGATTCCAGCACCTTCTTTTTTGATTCATTGTTCACTAGATATCCTTGAGACAAGCTTATTACAAAATTTGAGTTGATCCCGATCTTGTGGTTTTGTGTTATGAGCAATTGCTTGGCATCGACTGAAAAGCATGATGATCGTTGCCAGCCTTATGCCAGCCAACTTTCTACGGCTTCTGGCATGCTGTTGGCGATGTTTTCTGCAATATTTCATCACCAATTAATGTCGCTTTTTTGAGTATGTTATTTTTATGTGTAAAATGTTTCTCTATTCTTCCAATGACCTATAGACTATCATTTGAGAGCAAAATGAAGAAATTTCATATTTTGTGAAAATGTGCCAGTGCGGCTTTAACATTTGCTTCCTAGGTTTTCAATAGACTGTTTTATCATATTCATATTGGCGTGATGGTAGACTGTCACAAGGCAGTCCTGTTCAAATTTTATGTGGTGTGATCAAGCAAAATGAGTCTAAAGTCAGTCAGATTCAATTTTTTACTTTTCCATGTAACTGTATGCACCATTTAGAAAGCTACATTCTGCAGAAAACCCCATTTAAATTGACCAATTAATTCCAAAGATATCAGTTGAAGGGTGGTTAAAACAATAGGAAAGAAAAGACATTTTCTCCTTTGTTTGGCTATATCTCAAAACCAATATTTCCAACTTCCATTTCATTTCACTTGATCACATCACATATGATTTGATAGGGTAAATGAAGTATGACAATTGTATAATACTTTCTCTCTCCCTTTCCTCTCCCTTTCTCTGATCTTGCTATAGTGTGTTCACTGTAAGATGAAACATGACCTTTGATAAAGTACAAAGAGATAACATACTCTCTTTGATCTCAAGTTTGGGGGTGACGTCACTGCGCGTGTTAGGTTTTGCACCCGAGAAACACACATGTCGGCCTTGGAATTGCAGCATTTACGCACGCAGACAAAGGCGGCGCAATCCTAACGCTAGAGCGAATGCAAAGTCGTGTCATAACGTCGCCCCCAAACTCGAGACCGAACAAAGTATAGGGAAGGTCAAGGTCATAATGCAACCCTAGAGTAAATATACTATAGTAGCTATAGTGTATTTTGGCACAACTTAGAGCCTCTCCTCAGCAAAATGTATATCATGTAAGTGACAAAAGAATGGGGTCATGTTCCACCTTACACTGAACAGGGTATAGTAGATTTCGCTTCACCTCTGTAATTGTCTCGCATTTGAATGTGAATGTTTTCAGTCTTCCTCTCTTCTTTCCTCTCCTCTTTTTTTTTCTTTCTCGGTAATATTGTTTGTGTCAAATATGTATGTTTCTTGCATGTGACTATAAATGTTTTCTGTCTCTGAATACAAGAAATAATCCCAATATCATCCCTATACACATGCATACATGTATTAAATGACACTGTTATTCAATAAAACATACACAAATATAGGCCAACAAAGCAACATAAATCGTATGAATTATGTAGGACTGACATGGTTGTCATAGCTAGACTGTATTAGAAAAGGGGAATATTTCACTTATGCCTGTTGGTGTGTCATATTTTTTCATTTTTTTTTCAAAAAAAATCCAAAATTATGCATGTTTTTACCATATTCAGAATGAGCATGAAAAATGCATCAAAATGAGTCCAAACAAGCCTAGTCTTAGGTCAAGTTTTAAGATGACTTCTCAAATGACTCTAATGAGCCATTTCACGGCTGGCTTATGCATTGTAGGCTATCCAAAATCTACTAGGGTTGAGACATTTGAAAGGAGTCTTAACTCTACGTAATGTCTCTTTTCAAAGATCAATTTGGCTGCTCCCCTCCCGGGGTAACCAGTTGTATTCAAAGGTGGATATGGTGCGTGAAAATGGACTTCCGGAAGGCACACTTAAAAAGTATTTCCACCCACAAAACAGCAATGCCTAACAAGCATTTTGTCTGTTTTTGATCCATAAACAGTCTTTTTGTCAGTTTTTGCTACCCTTAAACAAAGGAGAATTCATGTATTGATAATATACCCTTATTATATGGCTTTGCTCATGTTGCTTTACTCCAATACACATTTTTTTATGACTTTGAATCGCGTCGTACTCAACATATTCAGGGGTTACGAAAAAAAACATGTACCCTATTCCTACTTTGCTTGTTTTTTGACAACCTAATCAAATATGCACGTACATCGCATGTTGGAAAAAGGAGACCCTTTTTACGTGTTTTTTTGTCACGCATCATATCCAACATTTGAATACAAAGTGGGCACCCCCGGGATCACCATGGGCCCAATTGACTTGGCTGCACTGATAGCATTTGGATTATTGGGATTGGTCTAAAACCCTCCTCTGTTTTATCTCGGTCCACATTAAAAAAATTTCATAATTGTGATGGAATGATTGTACCTCACGGCATTGGTCATGACCTGGCATTTTGGTTCTTTAGTTATGTATATTAGCACACCACCCAGTCTGTAGCAGTATGCAATTGTTTAGGTAGAAAATTTTGTATGGGCCATTAATTGATATTGGTAAGGGATTAGCCTGTGTGGGTGTGTTGGTGTACATATAACAAGTTGTTGTTTTGTATTATATTTTCCAGTTTCATTATATAATGAGTTATTGGTTAGATTAAGAGTAAATTACTGAGATTAGGGAAATAAAGTAAGTAAGGATGAGGGACAGGATTTGGAATTCGGTAGTACTAGATAAAGGATGAGAAGTAGAACATTAACAGATGTAATGTATCTTGTTCAGCTGGAGAGCGTGTTAGTCCACTTGTAACCAGTGAGCGACTAACAGGATTACCCTGTATTTGGGCCAGTTCCCCCTCTATCCTGGGGGGGGGGGCACTTGCATTCACGGTGGATATGAGTGCGTGAACATGGACTTACAAAATGCCACTCTAAAACATTTTCCACCGACTACAAAACATTAAATTTATTATTAATCTCTCTAAACCATACCCAAACAAGTATTGTGCTGTTTTTGTACAATAAAGACAGTAGTATTTTTTTTCAGTTTTTGCACCCTTAAACAAGGGTAAGCAATGTATTGTGTCATGATATAACTTTATTACTTGCTTGCTTTATAATATTTTTTATTTTTTAATTTCTGCTTAATTTGGTTATAACATACCCTAAAAACGTACATACACAATGTCAAGGGTTAAGAAAAAAAAAATACCCTTTTTCCAAACTTTGCTGTTTTTGACACATAATCCATGGTACATGCATACATCGCTGTTGGGAAAAAGAGACCCTTTTTGAGCCATTTTTGTTGTTCAAGCATCATATCCACTTTTTAAATTACAAGAGTGGCACCCGGCCCTGTATTGGGCCGATGGCATCTCCATTTGCCCCCAAACCATATTGCTTTACATCACAACTTGTTTTCTAAAAAAAAAAAACCACGAGTGTCGTTTGTGAATGAAAGAATTTTCATTCTCTTAACATCCTCTAACAAGCACCTAACAGTATGGCAGCAGCTTGTACACATATGGCTAATGGCCCCAAAAGACTGTCCCTTTCATGTTGCGTGGCAGGTAAATTTATGAAAGAGCTTTGTAATTACATACTTAATGAGTTAATATCAGCTTGGTGAGAGAGTGGCGACTATAGCATTCGTGGTGTTTATAGCTTAATGTAAATGCTATATATAAAACAAAATTGCTAAAGCTGGCCATGCCTCAGGGCGTGTGTTCGGTGTATGTCTGTGGTTAATGCTGAGTAAAGGAATTTATTTTGAGCCAGAATTTAGGCTTTCCATCTCATAATGTTTTATCTGGGGTGACACTTGAGATGTCAAAAAAATTCAAGACCTTCATGGCCAGGTTTTGAGATTTGTATTATAGGGTAACAAATTTGATCTATGCCATGGCCAGTCTCGGTAGGGTATCAAATTTGGT
>JAMKCH010031659.1:0-23705 GCA_023653785.1 Ophioderma brevispina | reverse complement strand
GCATTGGTTTTTATGTATATTGTGTGTGTGTGTATGTGTGACCATTCATATAGGAAATTATTTCAAGCTCTCAACATCTTTCCCTCCTCAGGGGGTCCAAAGGCCAATTTTTTCCATCAGAGGGATAAAAACGGCTGATTTTAGCATTATTTTTGGCAATTTTTTTCCCTCGCCAAGTCGTCAGGGGGGGCAACCCCCCCCCCACCGTTTACGCCACTTGACCTAATTGTGAATCTTTTAACAGATAGAGGTTTAAGAACTTGGCCATACCAAGAACTACAGGAATCACATAATCATAAAAATTACATATAGGGAAAATAGATATACATCATGCATTAGACTTGATCAACTGTAACCGAAATGTGGATTTCCTTTGGCCAAATGATCTTTGAACAAAAGAAATTAAAATCGTACAAGTTCATGTCTCTGGCATTACTCTACTGGTGTTCTATTATGGAGTTGCCTTTGTCTGGTACAAAGCAAAATCTAATTTTATTCAGAACTTTTTATCTTTCAAATGCAACATTGTCAACTTACTCAAATATATCAGTCATGTTTTTGCAATAAATGGCTGCTATAATTCATATTCTCGACAGATGTTGTCCTCGTCTCTTGTCACAGCTTCTGGAATCCCTGTGCCATGAAGTTGCTGCTCTACCTCATCTCTGAAAGTGCTCATGCATGTTTTTTTAAGTTGGGCCCTTAAAACCGGCTGGATTTGTTGCATTCTAGTTCCCAAAACTTGTTTTACATGCTTGTAGTTTGTTTATTTTATATGAGAAAGACTTGTTTTGGTATTATTTTTTTCCTTGGACACTGGCCTTCCAATTTCTGAAGCAAAAAAATATGATTTTAGTTTGTACGAATTCTTATACTCACCAAACTTGTGAATTGTTTCTATTTATACATCTTCTTACGAATATCCAACTAAGTGCATTTTTTGTGGCTCCAAAAAGCCATCAGACACCCCTTACGCCAATTAAAATTTCCGGTGCGCCCATGCCTAGTGCGGTCCCACGCTAGCATAGGTACGCCCATCACTATCCCCACTGGCATCCATGATCTTTTGCTCATATTTTTGTACCTTCCCAAGGCTCCACTTGCGGGGAAGGGCCTGGATGAGGGGTTACTAGTTGGGATCATTCGTAATATACATGTATAAATAGAACAATCTCACAATTTTGGTGAGTATGTCTATTTTATCCATTTTATACATTTACGAAATGATCCAACTAGTGCATGACTGCCCACACTGGTCACTAGGTGGAGGAAGTGGAGCCGGTAGTCTCAGTTTCTACGGGGTTTTTCACGCCATGTGAATTCTATGGAAGCTGAATATTTGCCCCAATGGTACATCCATATACATCTATCATGATGCATATAGCAACCTCTATGTCGAAGCATATACAATAATTGTATAATATATACCGGCATTCTCACCTTATGAGCATATGGTAATGATGCTTAGCATCCCTCTTCTACTGGCTACTTGCTGACAGGATGGTTTTGGGTAAAGTTTAAACTAGTAGGATGTCTTCATACAAACATTCGAACGATTATGCCTCCTCCATCCTGCTTGCTCCCATAATGCCAGTAATGTTAACTCCTACAGTGAAACAAACCCGAGATGTTGCCTAACTTCAAATGTCATAAGCATGCGGGTTATGGCGAGTCTGACCAGTTGACGAGGCTTCACTTTAAAAGCGTCAGGGATGATCGAGGAAAGTGACCCAGCGTTATAATGTTTGCTTTGCTGCTGGTTTAAAGTAAGTGATGAAAAAGTTGGTCCAGAAATAGAGGAATCCTTAGATTTTCTTAAGACGGTAGAGATGAGGTAAAAATCTTGAGTGCTCTCACTGGACATCGGAATGTTTATTCCCAGGATCACCAGTAACGCTAGGAAGCTCTGGAACTAATGAGGCCCCGAGGTATACGAGTGTGACTGTGTTTTGGGCTAGCATAAATCCAGAACACTTTATCCAACTTCCTCGAAGAAAGATCCGATCCGTGAAACGCCCGCCGCACGAATCCGAGTCTCCGTTCAGAACGAGACCTCGAGCGCGCAGCGTGCCCTCGTTGGCGTAGTTTTCCCGAGGTGACAGTTGATCACTAATCCGAGTACGTGCACGTAGCCGGCGACGGCCCGATCCCACAAGTTGAAACTGGTCCGACAAAACATCCGGCCGGTTGTTATGTATGTTCTTGACAATATACAAATAGATATCTTAATTTGGTGTCTGTTCTCAACATAATAAAGCGCCCTCATTTCCTTTAATATTGCCTACTGCCAGAGGGTGATACATACGATGAATTGGCGACGCTAGAATCCGATTCCGATTTAGTCACGTAGCCAACAGAAGCTGTATGTGATCACTTAGAATTTTTCACCAGACGTAGAAGCGTTGAAGTCTACTATAGTCGATAATGGGACGGTTGAACTTCCTCTACATCTGCTGCCAAGAGCAAGCTCTACAAGAAAAATCCTTGCATTAGAAGCGACTTGTAAAAGGCTACACTTCAATATAGAGATTTTACCTAGAAGCGTCCTCGTGTGAGGTGGTGCGATTTTCCTATTTACCAGCAGGTTGGAACTGCCTACAGGAACCGTCTCGGATGATCCTCTAATAAACTGACCACCTTAAAATCCAAACCTTACGTGACCAAACAGGAGGTATCAGCAGCATCCCTGACATGACCTTGATTGCTAAAACTTGCCAATAAATTTAGCAATCAGATTGACCCAACTTATACTAAAGCAGTCTCTCACCCCAAGCTTTCTCGTCCGCCATCCACCATTCTTCATACTTTCAGTATGTTGGGAGTTTTAAATAGTCATGCCTTTCACAGATCTACTATTGCCTGTGTATCTGAAAAATCACTGGTAAATATGACGGTTGAAATGCCACTCCACAGTAGAGTCCGAGTACCTAAAATATCATTTTGGCTGACTTTTCCCTGGAAAACCTGTTGTCTAAACGACTAGTTGATAACTCCAAGGTAGATGTTCCGCCTTCAGGGTAATAAATTGAGGCGGGCATCTGGCACCAAGAGAGGTGGCGGATATTCATAGTACACATGAGATCCTCTTGTTGCTCCTTGGTGGTTAACGTCGGCAACTACATTGGATACTCGATCTGATTTTCACACCGATGTCCCAGATACCGTCTCTTTGAATCCCTTAAAGTAGCAACATACGTTAGCAAACTCTAGTACATATAGTGGAGCTTGCTTATAATCTTCGACCACACTCCCTATATTTTGTGGGATCTCATACATGCATGCTTTTCTCAACCTTTCATTCGAATCTGGCGTAAATATGACTTGGTGGGGAGTATCTTGATATTACCTTCCACCATAAGGACCTTAGAGTTGCTAAAACCATCGAATCTCCCCAATTAGTATTCAAAGGACTTGGTGATATAGGTCCTGACAGTAGTCTTAGTAAAACTTCCGAAGTGTACTTGGAAAACGTTCCGACCCACAACCTGCAGAATGGTAGAACGTCTACCAATCTTGCCATCATCCTAAGCAGGCAGAACCATAGATGAGTGGAGATGAAACTCCTCTTCATAATGTGCATGATGTCAATCCTAAAATCTGCAATTCTCTCTTCAGTTGGAGAAGCTTTGAATTTCATCAGATCTTCAGATTGCTCCAAGAACTCCATCTTCAGACTCGGGAGGAGGTTAGAAATCTTTAATTTTAGTCATGGAACCCATTTCCTATCAACCATCTTAATAACCATGTTAACTTACTATCATACTAGACTTGTTTTGGTGCTACAATAAAGCAGTCGTCGAAATAGACTAATATCTGGATACCCCTCCTTCTCAGATGTTATGCCGCTCTTTCTACTAATCTTGTAAGAGTAAGGGAGCATTATAAGACGAATGTCAAGAACTCGAAACTGGGTAGACTGATTGTCGAATTTGGAAGCGAGCATAGTTTTTATGATGAAAACAGGAACAAGATAATAAATCCTTAGTCTACCGTTGTGCCGAACCAGCCTCAAACAACTCTAGATAACCGCTGAATGATTTTCATTTTGAAAATTCCTGGACGAATAAATCTGTAACAGGGAGTGTAAGTTGCAGATGGTTCGAGGAATCTCCTTTTTCCTCCTTCCGATCTCGAAGAAGTATAACCTTCCAAGATTTATAATTGGAAAAATATTTTTCCTTTTCCTAATAACGCCTTCACTCATTCAAATTCTAGAATCATACCTTTGAAGTCCGCTTTTGGCATAGGAGTAGAACAAAATCTTAATTCATTCAATCCCGTCGGACGAGTGTAAACTCTGAATGGTAACCTTCTAAGAAAGTCCCTGCCTAACCATGATCTGAGGATATCGAGCCGCTACGGGCCGGGAAGAAAAGGATTTAGAAGAACGCCCCCCCTGTGGTCATAGGTAGGTAGGAAACAGTTGTTAAAACCTTCCTCAATCATACGCCACTTTCAGCCGTCTCTAAGAACTGGAGTAGAAGGCATAACTTCTATACTGTCTGACTCTATAGTTTTGAATTTGCTGCCTTAATAGTCGTTAATCGACGTCTGAAAAGAACCTCTGTTTCCTCTGTGGGCAGGATATATTAAAAGTGGAAGCCCCTCTCTGGTGCCATAATCAAAAAGGTTAAGTCTGAAGAAACCTTCGACTCCAAGTGGTTAATTTCTTGCTCCAGCTTGCATCTAACAGCTTGCCAGGATCCTCTTCTTGGAGAAGCTAAGCTAGATCACTGAACCTCCAACGAGCATCCCAATCTCAGGCGAATTCAAGAGAACCTCTTTGGGCTATAGGTTCAAAGCATCAACAACATTCTGTCTTCCGAGAGCAAACTTTGAAAAGGCTTGCAGGAACTTGATGAAGATCTGTCAAGAAAAACGAAAACAATCTCCTCATAGATCCTTTAAGACAGCTTTCCACAAGAGGGCTCAAACAAACGCTCATGGAATAATTACTTTTAGACAGTAAGGCTACACTCGATTCCTCAAACCATCACGGCAATCTGTACCAAATGGCGAAGAATTACCATCTTACGGTTTCACTCAATGACTCTTACTTCCATCTACCTCCATATTAACTAGAAAGAACCATCTTCAAACTCCACTGATGGGCAGGTCTCTGCTTTGACTTTACCCCATGGGCTCTCCATTGAATACTAGAAGAACCTCTTCAACATCTTCAACCCCAGTTTGATGGGCAGTGGACATCGGCTAACGTAAGTCTTCTCCTCAGACCTTCATCTATCCCAAGAGTGGGAAACCAAGGGAACCTTGAAGGACTCGCATCTTCTCACTGTTATCGAAGACTCCGGAATCCATCTGAGAAGGGGAGTCTTGATAACTTTTCCAAATAGACTTTCAGAACTCATCACTAGTCTGGACTAGATCAGCAAGGAATAAGAGGTTATCCCACTTTTCATGTAAAGTTTAGCAGCTGAAGCAGAAACTGTAGTCTAAGTATCTTGAAGAATAATCGAATCACATTTCAAACCTCGATGAACCAAAAAGCCGACAAGCGGAACAGTTACTTTTTTCAAGCAAGCCGACATCGTAATACGCGCGCGCACCACAAATCTGGGGAATCTTTCACAGTTTGGTATCCTCTATCAACTCAGACTCTTTACCCACTTCCACCAGTTGGCTCTAAACTGGTATACTTCGACTAGAAAGTGCACTGCGTGGTACGCATTAGCCAATAGTGGTCGAGTAGTCTCAGAAATCTCAGCCTGAACTGCAATAGGAAGAGTAGCTGTCCCTGAGGTAGGATCATCAGTTTGATGAATCTTATATAAATGAGTCCGAGAAAATAAACCAACTATTTCCGGATAGGTTTAACTTCTAAAGATTATCGTCATACATAACACTTTAGTTTTCTCCTCCGCTCACGAATCCTGGGAGGCAGACATAACTTTATTAAACACCGCAGCTATAGATTTCAAACACTACATGAAAGAATCATCAAGCATCTACGTCTTGATTCGAAAAATCCAATAACATCATCAACTTGAACTCTTATAAAAGATTCACTAAAAGATGCTATGTCATTGTTGCCAAAGGAACGTTCCCTGTCGGAGTAGAAACTTGCTTCTTAATAACATATCGGATTCTGGATCTTGGTCAAGATATGAAAAAAAAGTCATCACTATGTCTTGATCCTGAAATATCCCTCGGATCATAGAACTTGAATCCCCGACTTGAAGAACTTTCCGAAGGAGCCTCTAAACCTTTCATAAATATGGCTAGAAGAATCTTGATGCTTTTCTTGCTACCTACTGACACGCCCTAGGGGAGTGGAGAACGAATTCTTAACGATATAGCTATCTCTTTGTAGGAGAACACCCCCAACTACTATCACGGAATATCTCTCTCTCCGAAGACTGGCATACTAAACTCCCACCTCTGGAAGTCGAGCGCTTCTAGAAGAAAAGACACGGAATTTCCACCTTTTCTGGTACGAGATGATGAACGGGAGATAGGAACTTTCTGAAAGCACGACGCCGGCTAGACGCTTGACTAGACTGGTAGAAGACGGAGAATGAACGGTTAAATATGGTATACACGGGGCCCGGTGGTTGACTAGATGGAAGAACGGTTGGTTCTACGGGAGGAAAGTTAGAAGCGTTTACATCCGGATACAATGTTACGGCCCGACGTTTAGCTCGACGGAAGAACGGTTAAGCACTTTCAACAGAATAACCACGGTAACAGCCCAGCGATCGTTCGGCAACGGACAGTCTTACTGTAAACTACTGTAACTCCTGAAAATAGGCGGAGTAAGACTATTCTCTTCTTGAATAAACACCTCTCATCGACATCTCTACTTTCCTTCCTGGGAGCCGTGGAGGAAAAGGTCTGACTCGTGTTGAAAGGATATCTAACTCCACTATCGCCGAAGAAAGACTCATTACTTGTATAACTAAAAATAAAAAAAAACTTTCATTACCCGTCATTAATTTAACAGTAACATCGGTGGTTCTTGCAGTAATAGAACCGAGGTAAACCACGGGACGTGAATCACGGTCGTCAAGTAGTAGAACAGACTAGAATAATCATACACTCATTCATTATTTCTATAATAACAATCATCACACAATTCTATCGAGCCACCACGAAAAAACTCCGGTCCTACGGGTACCCCTGAACCTTTGTCCAATTCTCTATCAGCATAAATAGGTCTTAACAAAGAAAATGGCCGATGGGCTCTATTGACTGCTTACCACCACGTTGCTAACTCAGACTATAATCATATGCATCACCACGGATGCCCGTTGATAGCGGCTTTATATCTATTCTCTACGGAGATATGGACAGCCCGACTGCTGCACGATAGAGAATCATCATAGGAACCAAGCGAAGTTATCTCAAAGTTGAAGTAAACATCGATCGCAGCTGGAAACTCCATTGTAGATAGCCGTGAAGCCGTCGGTCTTACCGGTACCCAACGGTACAATAACCATGGTTGATTACTTTAAACTTGTAGAGAGGCGGCAAAATCGTCGACTACTCACCCGTTTGATCATCTTCCAATTAACTATGAATGGAAGGAGTCGATAGATAAGCCAGTCGAAAGTATTCACTTACTCCACTCTGATTCACATCAATCATAGGCCTTAATCTTCAAGAATATAGTGTGGCTGGGCGAAATTGCCCTATAAACTGTTATGTAGCCCCCTCTCGCAACCACGTAGTAGTATCGCACTGGAGACATAATCAAAGGTAGATCTTGATGATTGGTAGACCTATTTGGGTAAGAGTCATCCGCTGGTCGCTGACCCGGCGGGGATGGCCCTGGAACGGAGTGGAACTGTGTAGCCCTTGGCCTTAAATATCTTGTCCTTTCTCTCCATATTCACATCTAAATTCGTCCAAATTCTGGATTCTGACCAAACTAGTGTATAATATCACAGGTCCCCTTCTCTTGAACATACAGCACGTCACACACAGTTCATGAGGTTTCTTGTCTTGTCTTTTCGAAGGAATCTAACACCAACATCTGCGGAGTGGGCACGGTAAGAGACATCTTTCTGCACGATCAAAAGTAATACGACATGCATTGGATGTTATATATAGTAATTAACCCGTGCCGGAACCTGGATATCAAATGTAAAGAATAGATCAAGGCCAGGAGACAAGGTGGCGAGACAAGAACAGGAAAAAAACGCAGGGCAAACCCCCCCCCCCACAATCTTGAGAAGAATTAGAGATTCAGCGTCACGAGCTGGAAAATCAACACTGCTAAAAAAACAGATGCATGGTTTCACCGCGATGCTAATAACACTGGGAAAGAAAAAGTAATAAATCAGGGAGCAGACACGACACAGGGGAGGGCACCAACATATTTTCCCCAACATGCCCTTGCGGTCAAATTGTTGACTTACAAAGGGGGGAGCTAAACCTTGCCAAGGAATAAGCCCACTTAATACCCGCAGAACGAGCGCCCGCTAAAAACGGCCTTAGGCTCGCGGCGGCAACCATGTAAGGGATAATCAATACTACTTATATCACATCTTCCGAATTCTGATCTTCCGAATTCTGAACTTCCGAATCCTGTTCCTACCAAATTCCATCTTGAAAAAATCTTCACAAACATCATCAACACGTCATCCACCAAAGTTCCGATGAACATTAGTTTGTACAAATACATCCTCCAGACTGCGATATATAAATATATTTCCAATAAATAGGACTATAATGGGGACAAAATTATGTAAAATATCCCATAAAATTCAACATGTGCACCGAACTGAGACACAAAAAGCAAAGGATCATGGATGCCCAGTGGCGATAGTGATTGGGCCGTATCGATGCTAGCGTGGGACCGCTATATGCTGTTGTGGCGCACCGCTTTTTTAATTTTGGCTAAGGGGTGTCTGATGGGCTTGTTTGAGCACAAAAAATGCACTAGTTGGATCTTTCGTAATGTATAAAATGGATAAATAAACTAACAACATCGTTAAGCGTAAAGAGTCAGGGGTGGATCATGTGGCGGAGGAGTGCCATGGGGCGGAGGAGCACAATGCTTCAAATGGGTGCTATGGACAAACACAGCAGGATATTAGGTTCCACTATCATCGGCAGGTCTAGGTTGTGATCCTCTTTTACTTCAATAACTAAAATCTCGACACAACAAATGTTTGCGACTGGGAGCGCGGCCAAGAAATTCCCATTCAGACGTCCGCATTGGGGTTAACACGTAAAGCTTGACGAAATTCTGACTTTTTTATGTTGTTAGAATAATTTGCTTATTCCAAAATCGTTGGAGTTGCGAATCAACTCCACTTGAAGGTTTATTTCTCTGAATTTTTTGCATGAATAACTAATGAGGACGAGGTCGTGTTTGGGTCTGGGAACACCCATGACCGACCACACATCAAAACACCCAAATTAGCTTTTGTGGTTTGCCTCTGTATTTGCTGTAAATTTCTTTGAACTTTTTGGTGATTGCTATAATGAATGAGGCCCGTGGCCCGCCGCCGCCACCGCCTGGTTTGCTGACAATCTGAAAAAGCGCCCCATCTACATTTTTGAGCAAAAAAAGCATTTTTCACGTAAACGCTTTGTCGAATTCTCTCTAACTTTCATAATTGGGATTGCTTTGCTGATTTTAGCTCTAGTTTACATATCTCATCATGAAAATATGGTCTTTCAGTACCAGAAATAGGGAGAATAGAAGAAATCTCGCATTAATATTTACTTTGGGACCACCCTGTATCTGTAATGAAGTATTTGTAACGATAAAGTGTACAAGGGCATGCGTTCTCTGCTTGAATTTACCCCAGGGGCTATTCCATATGATTACTGGAAGAACCATCTTCAACCCCAGATGATGGGCATGGACTCGGTTAACGTAAAGTCTTCTCATCAGACTTCAGCTAATCCCCAGCAAATAGTGGGAACCAAAGGAACCTTGAAGGACTCGAAATCTCCTCACATGTATCGAAGACTCTGGAATCCATCTGAGAAGGGGAGTCTGATAACTTTTCCAAATATTAGACTTCAGAAACTCATCATATATGTCTGCTAGATCAGCACAGGAATAAGAGGGTTCACCAACTGTTTCATGTAAGGTTTACAGTAAGCAGAAGAAATGTAGATTAAGTATCTTGAAGAATAGTCGAATCAAATTTCAAACTCGATGAACCAAAACAGATCCGAAAAGCCAGTGAACAGGTACTTTTCAAGAAGGAAAGCAGACATCGAAATAAGGCGCACCACAAAATCGGGAAATCTTTCACAGTTTGGTATTCCTCTATATCAAATCAGAATCTTTACCCAACTTCCACCAGTGCGCTCTAAACTGGTATACTGCACTGAAAGGCAATGAGTGAGTAGACGTTAGCCAATTAGTGGTTGCGTAGTCTCAGAAATCTCAGCTTGAAACTGCATAGGAAGCGGAGCTGTCCCTGAGGTAGGCGCATAGTTGTGATGAATCTTAAGAAATGAGTCAGAGACGAAAAACCACTTACGGGAGAGGTTATTCTAAGATATGTCATACATAGAAAATTAAGTTTCCTTCACCATCCTGCGGAGGCAGACATAACTTTACCGCAAGCTATAGATTTCTAAACACTACATTGTGAAAGAAATCATCATCATCTTAGTCTTGATTCGAAAAATCATAAACATCATGCAACGTGAACTCTTATAAAAGATCACTAAAAGAGGCTATTGTCATTGTTGCCCAAAGGAACGTTCTGTCGGAGTAGAAACTTAGAGAAAACTGCCTTCTAATAACATAATCGGATCTGGATCTTTGGGAAAAGTAGAAAAAAAGGCATCACTATGTCTTGATCCATCAAAAATATCCCTCTGATCATAGAACTTGAATCCAACGACGTGAAGAACTATCCGAAGGTGCCTCTAAAACTTTCATAATATGGCTAGGAGAATCGTGAGTCTTTTCTTGCTATTCGAATGAAACCCTCTAGCCGGAGTGGAGAAGAATTCTTACGATAGAGCTATCTCTGGACGTAGAGAACCCCAACTACTATCACAGGAATACTCACCGAGACTTGCAAATCCTAAACTACATACTAAACTACAAACCAACTCTGGAAGTCCGAGCGCGTCTAGAAGAAAAGAACACGGAATCTTCACCTTTCTGGTTACGAGATGGTGACGGGATAGGATGAACATTTCTGAAAGCACGACGACGGCCTATACCGCTTGAATAGACTGGAGGAAGACGTAGAATTAACGGTTAAATCTGGTAAGCCAACCGCCCGATGGTTGACTAGATAAGAACGGTTGGTTCTACTGAGGAAAGGTAGAAGCGTTACATCCGGAGAACAATGTTGACGGCCCGACGGTTAGCTTGACGGAAGAACGGTAGAAGCTCTTTCAACAGAATAACCACGGTACCAGCCCAGCGATCGGTTAGAGGCATACGGACAGGCTGACCTTACACACTGTAAAACTCCTGAAAGAGCGGAGTAGATATGCTCTTCTGTGAATAAACACCTCCGCATCGACAGCTCTAACTTTCCCTCGGAGGCCGTGGAGGAAAAGCTCTGACTCGTGTTGAAAGAATAATCTCCTCTACTATCGCCGTAGAAAGATCTCATAAACATTGTGATCACTACTCGGAACCCGTCATTAAATGAACAGTAACAATCGGCGGTTCTTGCCGTAATAGAACCGAGTTAACCACGGGACGTGAAGCAACGGTCCAAGTAGTAGAACAGATTCTAGAATAATCATGACACTCATTAATTATTCTATAACATCATCACACCCCCACACCTCCGCCTATCGAGCCAACACGAAAAAGCCTCCGTCTTACGGGTACCACCGGTACGATGTCCAAGCTCTATAAATAAATAGGTCTTACAATGGCCGATGGCTATATTGACTGTTACCACGGTTGCCTAACTCCGACCTATAATCATTATGAATCACCACGGATGCCCGTTGATAGCGTCTTTATCTATTTACTCTACGGAGATATGTGACAGTCCGACTGCTCACGTATAGAGAATCATCACAGGAACAGACAAGGGAAGTATCCTCAAAGTTGGACTACATAGATTCGCAGCTGGAAACCTCAAGTGAGATAGGATAGCAGTGAAGCCGTCGGTCTTACCGGTAACGGTACAATAGCCATGGTTTGATACTTTACTAAATGGTAGAGAGCGGCATCAGTCGGGCTACTCAACCCGTTGATAATCTTCCAATTCACTTATGAATGGAAGGCGTGGATAGATTAGCCAGTCGAAAGTATTACGTAATCCACTCTGATTCACAACATCATAGGCCCTTAACGTCATAAGAAGATAGTTGGCCTGGGAACTTGCCCATAAACTGTTATGTCGCTCTGCTGCAACCACGGTGAGTAGTATCGCGGGAGACTATATGAAAGGGAGATCTTGATGATGTTAGAAATATTCTGGGTAGAAGTCATCGTGGTCGCTGACCCGGAGGGAGATGCCCTGGACGGGGATGGAACTGTGTAGCCTAGGCCTCTTAAAATAATCTTGTCTTTCTCTCCTTACACATCTAGTCGTCCAACATCTGGGATTAGACCCAATAGTGTATATTATATCAGGGTCCTTCTCTTCTTGACCAATAACAGCACTTCACCCACAGTTCATGAGGGTTCTTGGCTTGTCTTCGAAGGAAGAAACTCAACACTCAAACACTGCGGAGTGGCACGGTAGAAGACATCTTTCTGCAACGTCAAAAGTAAGACGAAAATGCAGCGGATGTTATATAGAGTAATTAAACCCGTGCCGAGAACCTGGATTACCAATGTAGAATAGGATAAGCCAAGGAGACAAGGTGGATGAGACAAGACAGACGCAGGGGCACCCCCCCCCCAAATCTTGACCCGAAGAATTCGAGATTCATCGGCACGGAGCTGGAAATACACTGAGAAAAAAAAAGAGGGGGGGGGGGGGGGGGGGGGGGACCATGGGGGGGGGTTTTTTGGGGAACAGCGTGAGGCTATACAAATGGGCGAAAAGAAAACATAAATAAAGCAGGGAGCAGACACGACAAAGGGACACACATTGCCCCAACATGCCCTGGCGGTCAATTTTGGACTAACAAAGGGGGGAGCTAAACTTGGCCAAGGAATAAGCCCACTAATACCCGCAGAAGAGGACGCGAAAAAACGGCCTGAGGCTCGCGGGGGGCAACTATGTGACGGGATATACATAATACTTATATCACATCTTCCAGAATTCTGATCTCCGAATTCGATTCCAGAATTGCTGTTCCTCCAAATTCCCAATCTATGAAAAATTTTCACAAACATCATCAACACGTCATCCACCAAAGCTCGATGAACAGTAGTTGTACAGACAAAACATTCCTCCAGTAGTGCCTGATATATATAATATATGTCTCCAATAAATAGGCGATAAGGGGGAAAAATTATGTATAAATATTACCATTAAAAATTAACATGGTGCCCCGAAAACTTGAGACACAAAAAAGAGGCAAAGGAGCATGGATGCCAGTGGCGATAGTGATGGGCCGTACCGATGCTAGCGTGGGACCGCTACTAGGCATGGGCGCACCGAAATTTTTAATGTGGCGTAAGGGGTGTCTGATGGCTTTTTTGAGCACAAAAAATGCACTAGTTGGATCATTTCGTAATGTATAAAATGGATAAAATAGAACTAACTCGTTAAGCGTAAAAAGTCAGGGGTGGATCATGTGGCGGAGGAGCATGTGGCGGAGGAGCACAATGCTACAAATGGGTGCTATGGACAAACAAAGCATGATATTAGGTTCAAATATCATAGGCAGGTCTAGGTTGTGATCCTCTTTACTTCAATAAACTAAAAATCTAGAAAACAACAAATGTTTGCGACAAATCTGAAAAAGCGCCCTCATGCTACATTTTGATCAAAAAAGGCAATTTTCACGAAAACGCTTTGTCGAATTCTCTTCTAACTTTCATAATTGGATTGCTTTGCTGATTTTACATCTAGTTACATATCTCAATCATGAAAATATGTCTATTCAGTACCAGATATAGGGAGAATAGAAGAAATCTCGCATTAATTTTGGACCACCCTGTATCTGTGTAATGGAAGTATTTGTACGATAAAAGTTGTACATGGCTTGGTGGGCAATTTTGTTAATTATATTAAACAAGTGCCAAAATATTGTATCATCACTGTAAAAAAAAAAAAAAAAAAAAGCTACAAATGGGTGCTATGGACAAACAAAGCATGATATTAGGTTCAAATATCATAGGCAGGTCTAGGTTGTGATCCTCTTTACTTCAATAAACTAAAAATCTAGAAAACAACAAATGTTTGCGACAGGGGAGGGCGGCCAAGAAATCCCAATTTCAGACGTCGCCATTGGGTTAACACGTAAAAGCGAAATCTTGACGAAAAATTCTGAACTTTTTATATGTTGTTAAAGAATATTTTCTTATTCCAAAATCGTTGGAGTTGAAGAATCAACTCCACTGGAAGGGTTATTTCTGAATTGTTTTGCATGAATAACGAACGAGGACGAGGTCGTGTGTGGGTCATGGGAACACCCATGACCGACCAACATAAAAGCACCCAAATTAGTTTGTGGTTTGCACTCTGTATTGCTGTAATTTCTTTTGACATTTTTGGTGAGTTGCTATAATGAATGAGGCTTGGCCGCCGCCACCGCCTGGTTGCGACAAATCTGAAAAAGCGCCCTCATGCTACATTTTGATCAAAAAAGGCAATTTTCACGAAAACGCTTTGTCGAATTCTCTTCTAACTTTCATAATTGGATTGCTTTGCTGATTTTACATCTAGTTACATATCTCAATCATGAAAATATGTCTATTCAGTACCAGATATAGGGAGAATAGAAGAAATCTCGCATTAATTTTGGACCACCCTGTATCTGTGTAATGGAAGTATTTGTACGATAAAAGTTGTACATGGCTTGGTGGGCAATTTTGTTAATTATATTAAACAAGTGCCAAAATATTGTATCATCACTGTATGTTTAGCAGGTGACACCCATAAACTGAATACCTTTTCTTACTTATTTTGCTTGTTACACCCTGTATATTTATGAGTCACCCTGTATGATGAAGCCAATTGTATTGTTTCTGAAATCTGCAGAGTATATGCTCTCAGAATATATGTACTTATATAGGGGTAAAATGTACAGTTTAAACGTTGTAGCATCAAACCTGTAAAATCATGTAGTTTGCCTAAAAAATGCACATGCAACGCAATTGGGTCCCAACTTAAAAAACATGACAATCAATAAATTGAAGTATATACCTAATCAAAACAAGATAAACAACATGGAAGTGGATGTATGATAAAAAAAATCTGCAAACCGCCTATGGCGGCACGGTGGATGAATTGCTTCTTTCCCCAAGGATATGTGCAGCTTTGGGGTGTTGAATAGGGCTTGTCCCCTCCTACAATATACTTAAGTTTGGCTACTCTAGCTCATCTAGAAAAAAAGATATGGCAAAATGTTGACCTTTTTGTAAAATGTTAACCTTTTTTGACACTTCCCCACCCCCTGTCAGACCCCGGGGGAATGAATTACATGGTTAGTAGGAGCTTGTCCCCTCCTACAATATACCTAAATTTGGCTACTCTAGCTAATCTGGAAAAAGAGTTATGGCAAAATATTGACCTTTTTGTATCCAGACACATACGTAGATACAATGTACACACATCCAGACATTGCATTGGGAGAAAAACATGTGCACTTGGCCAGATTCAAACCGGTGGCCTTCGTATTACTAGTAGAGGAGCGATAGATATTATCTATAGGTGTTAGGTCCAAGAGGTGTCCTTCACTTTCCTAGCAGATACCCTAACACCTATAGATAATAAGGCTTTTCACACTGAGCAGGTGATCGATCGACTTTTGCAATCGATCGCTATCTGTAGACTTCAATCCAGCCATCAAATTCATTATAATACTTCACAAACTCTGACACACATATCACTGTTGTACTTCCTCAAATAACAGCACACATTCGTCCAATAAATGCACTTAGGTAAGAGTCTATCCACCATGTTGAATTTCCTTACTCAGTCCGTTCAATTTCATGAACGGGAACTCACAATTTCTTTGCGGAAACAAACCAAGGTGACAAGTCATATCATTTAAAAGATGGCCATGTACCTCAGCATTTAAAAAGTCAACTACAACCACTGCCGTAAATGCCTCAAAAAGAAGTATTCGTGAGAGCAGCAGCTCATTAAATCCTTTCTTTTGGAAAACTTTTACATTGTAAATAAGGCGCTATTGCGCATGCGCGTCTATTATTCAGAAAACGGCTGCACTAGTCTTCAAAAACGGCGATCGATCGCAAAAGTCGATCGATCACCGGCTCAGTGTGAAAAGCCTTAATATCTATCGCTTCTCTACCAACCCTGGCTTGATAGCTTAGTTAGCAAGAGCGTCGTGCTAGTAATACGAAGGCCACCGGTTCGAATCCGGCCAAGCGCACATTTTTTTCCCAACATTATCATGGGCTGGCCATCTCCAGGGAAAGATTAATAAAATATACATCCTTCTCTACCTGGAGAACTAAGTAGTTAAAATTTCACACAAAAATAATTTAAGTTTATTCCGAAGCCAAGTCACCTTTCGCTTAACTTTATTGCCGAATATTAAATGGGAGTGGTATTGGACTTCCAGCTTAACAAATCCCGATTGCAAGCCCTTAAAAGAGCATTTTGCGTTGCATGAGTTCCATTTCTTGATGCACTAAATTACTCTGAAAAGATAATCCCTTACTTGGGATTTTAGTAATTGGTATGCCTTACAAATGTTCCTCTGTATTTTCCACCAATGATCCCCCTCCGTTAACCAAGCCACGGAAAAATAGAATCCTGGTGTTTTAAAAAATTTATTCAAAAATTTGGCAAAAATGGGCACCATCATGAGTGTGTAGCACCAAAGTTCCTACTGACATCAAGATTAGAAATAAACAGAGGACCAAAAATACGGGTATCATCCAAAAACCATCCAGGGGAACCATTCCAAAGTGTCCACTGTTGTTTTTAAAATCATTATTTTGAGTGGTTGAAATGGCCATTTTGAGTTCCAGGGTCAATGTTCAACAAAATTGATACACCAAAAGGACGCAAAAAACAAAAACACCAGGAACCATCAAAAAAGCTTAGGACCATCCACAATCATTGTTTTACCATGTGAATCCCAAAAACAGTGAATTCGGGTGGAAAATGCTTTAAAGCAGAGTCAAAATATTGAAATTTGCAATAGGAAATAGTTAAACACTTACTGTGCTCAAGTGTGATCGAGATTTCGCGATCAAAACATGTGGGCAGGTATTATAAAATGCTGCCTTTGTGTGCATTAGAGGTGTTTAAAAGTGAGAAGAATAAGTCTGTTAGCATTCGTGTTGTCTGAGACGGAAAATGAGATGGGGATTCTGAGGAGGACAGAGAGGAGAGAGAGAGGCAAGATAAGAGCGATGTGTGGGGTGAAGTTGATGATAGGATGAAGACGAGGACTTGATTGCAGATGTTGGGTTGGGAAGAGGCGATGGACGGTGGCGAAGGCGAAATAGTGTATGTTGGTATGGGGCATGTGTGAGAGGAGGAAAGATGAGCATGCCTTAAGAAGGGCCTTTGAGTTCAAGGTGGGGCGGTTCGAGGAGGAAGGACATCCAAAGAAAGACATGGAAGAAGCAAGGGGAGGAGGAGCGTAGGAGGGTGGGTTTGAGGATGGAGGATGCATTGATTGAATCGGGTGAAGTGGAAGAAAGGAGTAGGGACCGGTTGCTGCCAGTGTGCGGTGAATCCGGCCACCCCCGTTTACAGGGACAAAACCGGAATTTAAAACTCGGATTACTAGTATAAGGGGATCAAAAAAAAAAACTTGACCCAGATGTGGCCGCCATTTTGAATTTTTAAAAAAATATATCTAAGATATGTGGTATCATAGGAAGCATAATTCATTACTTTATTTTGCTACAAAGATAATTCCCATCTGATAAGTATAGGGGTTACAGTCTTTGAATTAAGTTAGTCAGCTTTTACCCTATCCACGGATCCCATGTGAATGCACGGTGGCCAAACTAACAAAATGACTCCCCAAAATGATGATAAGGGCATGTCTATGTTATGTCAATAAAGTGGTAAGTTTAAGGGTGTAAATTAGTGATAATGGAAGTTATTGAAACCCTTTTTTTCAAGATGTGCATATTTTAGTGTAACAAATATAGACAATACTTTAATACCTCACAAGGGTGGTAACCTATGTTTGTCCTTCCTTATGGTATGATTCAATTCAAACTCCTCCAGAAACAGCTAGAAAATGATACATGTATTCAATTAATTTATTGTTTCAAATGATTTTAGGGTGATTTGAGGAGGATGCAGAAACGTTAAGAGGGCATCAATGACAATTGTGACGAATTTTGTGGGGTACATAGCGTCAGATTTATTCTGCAGTCAATAAATAGCCCGATTGTCGCTGGACATTGATTTGCCTCGCTGGACGACGTTCATTTGTAATGTGAATCCGTGGACAGAGTTCAAAAACAGACTTAACTTGATTCAAACAATGTAGCTCGGTCTATGGACAACCGATGCGAATTGAATCTTGCAGGCATTAAAGACAACGAAAAAGGCTTTAGGATGATACCACATATGTTAGACATATGTATCTTACAAATTCAAATGGCGGACCGACACAAACTGAGGTCAAGTTTTTTTTGACTCACCCTGACATGCTCATAAGTTCATTTTTCAAGCAAAAAATTGATCAAAAAAGAATGAAAAACAGCAGTGTTTCAAAGATTGTGAATCTCCATTGAATTGCGTGTTGACAGTAAGTGTCTGTACGGACAGTTAATACTACAAACATCCGGATTTGTCCTATTAGGTTGATTTGGTCAGTGTATAACTTGTGAGGTATGTTAGAATACCTAAACTTGCTTACAAAAACAGCAAAATCGGATGTTGATGATTTTTTTGCGATTTTCATTGAGCAAAAAGATGATGTCCTGCCATAGAAAAAATATTAAACATAACTTGATAGGGGTTGCAAAATTCAGGAATGTCAGAGCGGAAAAAATTTCCATGGAAATTTTGGGAATTTACGGGACTTATGGAATTATTTTAGGAAATTTCGGGGGAAATATTGGGAATTTTCAACATCTTTTGAAATTGATGCAAAAAAAAAATGAAATTAATGTTCTTTTGTTCAGATGAGGATATTTCTGACTGCTTCATAAAGAACAACAAGCAAAAACAAGCATGTTTTAAACAACTGAGAAAATGAATAAACACCAATCTTTACAAAAACAACATGTTGGGGAATCTTTTGTGTCGTCTGCAAGAATTGCCAGAAGGCACATAGGGATTCCTCTGGTCGGAGTCTGTGGTGTGTGTGTCTGTGGTCAAAATGTTAACTTTAAATATTGCCTGCTATAGGAGTTCTGTAAGGGCTTACAATGATGTAAACTGGTGGAAAGGAGGGTGCGTTCCGTAGTGGGGCGACAGTTGGTGAACCCTCATGGACCTTTGGCCACATCACAAACGCGGACTGGCAGGGACCAGGACACACTAGTGGTCCGGGGCCCGCGATGTATTTTTATTTTGGCCCATTCCATGTAACATTCGAGATGTGCCACCGCCAGCAACGTTATGGATTTTTTTGTTTTAAGTGTGGTGATAGACATTAATGAGAGATGAAAAATCCTTGAAAATTTTTAGCATCATAGTCCATTCGTTTTCCCGGTAGAGTTTAGATAGAGTAATGAATTTTAGGGGGGTTCACCATCAAAAGTGCCGGCCCTAGGTGAAAAGACAAAGGTATAGTTGAGAGGGTCATAGATTAGTAATTGAGCCCATCCACAATTTGAAAATCACTATCTAAGAGTAAGTAATATTGGTGTTGTAGAATTCAATCTGGCATCCTGAAGTTCATAGGGTGTTACTTTTAGAGTTAATGAGGTCTAAATAAGTGCCCTTTGTCATCTGGGCCAGTCGGGGGGAGGTCATAAACTCCAAAGTAAGAAAATTTTAAGTCCATCTTTTGGTCAATCAGAGTTAATAGTAGAACTTTAAACCAATACAATTATGGAAATCTTAGAAAAGTAATAAGTGAGGTACAGCATCTTGAAAATGGGTAATTGTACTTTTTTTGACAACAATTTTGACCCCCCCCTGCAAAACCAATGTTGACATTCGTCAACACCCCCTCTACTTCAGATATGTTGAAGGGGTATATTAAACAACTTCCTTGAAGAACTGCTTGGTGTCTTATTTTTCACAACAAATACACACTCAAAGTTTACACACAAAGGTATACGTTGACCCAGAGGTCATGGTACATGCACGTGTATATCACAATAACATTCTATGGGGATATAAGCAAAAGGGTCTTGTGCTGAAAAACAATGAAGACATCAAGACACCAGCTGGTTCGTTCAAGAATAGTTCTTTGATGATGTATCTAACCTATCTGAAAGTAGAGGGTGATGTCGTATGTCAACGTTGATTTTCAGGGGGGGCCAATATTTGTTCAAAATGCAAACTTGGATTTTCAATAAGCTGTAACTGACTTAATACTTACCTAATGCGCTTACTATTGTACTGATAAAAGTCCTGGAGTGTGACTCAAATTACAAGAAAATGGACATCAAACAATATTGTTACTTATTGGAGGTTCTGACCCCCCCAACTTGGCCCAGATGAAAGATTATTGCATTTTTATACCGAAATAACTTTAAGAGTTAAAAGGAGTATCACATTTTTGATGCCAGATTTGAATTCTACACCAAAAAACATTACCCAGATAGTGATTTTCAAAGTTGGGGAGGGGTCCATTACAAGTTTGTGGCCATCTCAAAATTGTCTTTGCATCACACAGCATTTTGAGGTGACCCGTAAAATTTCTGAATGCCTCCTTGCAGGAAGGAAAACGAACGGTTTGGGATTGAAGCTCAAAACTTAAGGATTTTTCATTTTCTCACCAATATCTATCATCACACCAAAAAAAGAAAAAAATCCAGGACATGCTGCGGTGCACATCTCGAGTGTTGACAGGGATAGCCTTTATATTCTGTCACTCACAGTCTTGTGGACCATGTGAGAAGTTAAATCAGCTTTAAATTTACTTAAATGGTTTTGACGCTTCCTGTAAGAGGCAGGAACAGTTTTGGTGGAAATCAAGCCATCCAGCTAATTCAGATTTTTGGGAAATCCCGATTTCCACAATTTTTATTTGTAAGCCCTTGGGTTGATTTAGTGTACAGTTGAATCCATCCCAAAATGCCACTGAACAGGGATATAATATATAAATAATGTGTTTTTTTTTTTTTTTTTTAAATGAAATATAATTGGCTGAAAATTTGCATGCATGTTGTTGTAATCTTTTTGTTGTACTAAGTATACTGATGCATTCATTTGCAACTGGTTTTGTAAACCATATCTTGTCAAGTTACGGTATTTGCTGCAAAATATCAGATAAGTAATTGATTTTAAGTGACAATATATAATGACTATTAAAACCATGGACATTAAACAGCCTTCCACCAGATCCAAAGAGAAAAGTGGCCTTAATATATTTACAAGCACAGACGGAATTAGAAATCTTTACATGTATAAAATTTTTGAATATTCCTTCATTATGTTAGAAGGTATATCTTTGTGATGAATTACCGTAATCATAAAATGGAAAAATTAAATTTACACTTGAACAAAAAATGACATTAAATCTGAGACAAGTTTTTGCAATTAATGGTCAAAACAGGTCTTGGCCAGATTTTCAGAAACCACTACTTCCCAGCGAGTTGTGTTAAATTTTCCAGTTAGCGCCTTTACATTGTGTAGGTTTACAATCTAGAATAAGTCAATGGCCTGTAGCAATTATGTCATAGTCAGCACCAAACAGTAAATACTGAAAGAAAGGCCTAGCAAACATGGTTTTTAAGTTTTCCTGGGGGATATTAAATGATTTAAATTGTTTAAACACTTAAAAAGATACCAAAATTGAAATTCCCGAAAAATTCCAATATTCCCGGGGCCATTCAAAATTCCCGGAAAGTTTACGGGAAAGTTTCCAAAATTCCCTGAAACTTTTCACCCTTTGCAACCCTAATACTGATTTAAGTCAATACTACAATATAACATTCCCTTCTTTAAACATAATTTGGACGTAGATGATAAAAATTATAGATGGTGGGTTCAAATTTGTTTTGCTTAAAATGTGTGCAAAGGGATGTAAAAAACGATACCTCTAAAAATATTTTGCGATGCAATCATGCTTTTTTTGCACCACCGGGGAGAAAAACCTCAAGGGGGGCTTGCAACATTCCCCCTCACCCATAGACAAGGGTTAATGCACATTTAGTTTTATAATGTGAACTGATATGTAACAACATTTCATGTTATTATCCTCCAATACATCACAATGAACAGATATATTTTGCTATCATCAATCTGTTAAGATTTGTTGTAATACTTTTTATGCACCTAATCCAAACATTGGCTGATCCCGCTCCATTAAAAATTAGGACAAAAGATCAAGATATGGTCTCCACTCTGAAATTGGATTAGTTTACTATACATGCGTGTCATCAGCAGAGGAAACCCCACCCCAGTTTACTTGTCAATTCATCAGAATATAGAAGGATGAAAATGATTGGAAGCCCAATAGTAAGTAAGAAATTGATTGTATGCACCAAGAGGTTTCATGTTGGGGTTGAGATTGGGTTTTGGAGTTGTGTGCTGAGATCTTAAAAAAACCCTGTTAAAGTATACCAAAATTCTATCAAAACATACTAATGGTCTGGATTTTGAATAATTATTATTCAAAATTAGTTCATTTTTGACAAGATTTTGTGCAAACTTTTGCTACAATAAAAATAAAAAATCCCAAACAAGCTTAGTCTTGTGTGGTTCTGTTTCTTTTAGATGGCTTTTCCAAATGAATGCAAATATGTTATAACATTACGCAGAATGCCTTATATGAAAATAACCAGATATACTCATTGATATTAAAACCACAAGGTCATAGACTGGTCAAACAGGATGAATGCTGTGGGAATCACACTTGGCATATGTTTCTTGTATTAAATCCATTCCATCATCTGCTGAATAGAATTACTCCAGTGATTTTATTATAAATAAAAATATCAATTTGAAAAATCTCAAGGGTGCAATATTTTTCATATGGCCATGTCTCTTTAACTTAAGGCCGCTGTTCCACTATAAAAGATGGGGGCTCGGACTAGGTCCTGAGTCCATCATAGAAGTGGGTCGGCCCACATGATTACGCGGTCTCACAGTTAATTCCCATCCGTGCCCCAAACGCCGATGTAGTTCGGGCCCACTTACCCGGATGTTTTTCCTTACCAATGCAAAAGAGCTATAGTTTATTTTTGCTAAAAATTGATCTGTTGATCCTCCGTGATACTGAATGAAACAAATAGATTCTTCAGTTCTTCTGATGAAAATGTTACATGTAAAAAATGTTGAATTGTCGATGAACAAGAAACATCGTTCCTACTATTCTGATTAATTTGAAGCAATCGGCGTGACCCGTATCAATATTTTTCAAAGATTCATGTAAACCCGGAAGTCTCATTGACTTTACGTGTATGAATGTCAATCAGCAAGCTGTTTTACACCGCTGCTTTTATGGGCTAACAAGAATCTACCGAGAGTATCGTGTTTTTATTTACTATATTAGATACAAATAGAGAAACTAATCGGGAAGAAATGTTTGTGGTGTTTCAGGTTATATTATGT
>JAMKCH010031658.1:0-27725 GCA_023653785.1 Ophioderma brevispina | reverse complement strand
TAATTCCCATTTCTGGTTAGATGAAATGCAGCAGATTCTTCCAAAGGATATTTTGTTCTCAATTCTGTTTTTCCTAAATTTAAGATCTCCCATATCTTCAACACAAAATTAATCTCTGGGAACTCCCTTTATTTTGTGCATGAAAAATGAGACAATATCTTCAGGGGTGTACCAATACTATCTGGAACAGCCCATTATGATAAGGTGTGCAATGATGCATCATACTTAATGCATCAAGTTCTTGCCTTTTGGGTGATTATGATATGATGTATGCCTAATGATATGATGACAATGCATCATGCCTAATGTGGCAAGTTATTTTTGCCTATTACTTGCATCATGCTATATGTCTATGCAGTGGAGTCAACAAGATAATCAGTTTGTGTGTTGATGGGTTAGCTTAATAGGGGATAATGGACATAATTGGTCTCATACTTGATTATACTTATCAATCACTGCGCTAAAAATAAGCAGCTTGTGTCACGATTGGTATCTGATATTAGATGCAATACAATGGAATTGTGTTTCTTGACTGTGTGCCCTTACAGACATAGTAATTCTGTCAAGTTAATGACAGACTTAAGGTCCCTCTCCAAATTTATAATTGTAGGCAAACCACTCACTGGAAAACTATCCTCACTGTACAAGAAATAGGTAACCCAAAGGTCACATATGCAGAAAATGATTTTTGTCACCGACCGTCCAGTTGGAGCATAAAGGGAACCCAGGACCCAGACTAATTTTCTCAGAAATGAGGTGTCAGATTTCAATTTGTTGTTTTTTCCCATCAAAGTTGCGTACTGTACGATAGACAATTACAAAACAAGACGGTTTATGAACCTTAGGCCTCATCTGCTTCGTGCATAGTTGTAAGACAAAAAAGACACACCAGTGTGGACAAAAGTGCAATTGTATGAGTACACTGGTGTACCTTTGGACAGTACAAACTGACTACAAAGAACTTCACAACAAATCTACTGTGTATGCAGTGTCGTTGGCAGCCTTGTGGTTCTGAGGGAGCAAAAACCCAGTCAGGGGAAAAGACATACTGATCACAGGGTAAATAGGGTCCCAAAATGACTGATTTTCACTATTTTACCTGATTTTGCCACCTGATTATGCCACTGTATTTATGTGCACTGCCACACGGACCATTTTCTACTCATATTACCATGTACATGTGCAGTATTGACCAATTACATGCATCAATTTTGAAAGAAAATGGCAAAACACCCTGGTGCATATTAGCAGAGTTAAAGAGCATTAAAAAACAAGTTAAAACTTAGCACTGAATTTTCTAATGAATATGGACTATAAAAATTTCTTAGCAAAATGAGAATGAAATATAATTTGAGATTTTGGTCAAAGTGAACAAACTTGCCATGCTATTCATTGCAGTAGTGCATGTTAGAATATGACTGCTACTAGGTAAATTGGCTCGTGCTAACTTTGGTAGGAACCACTGATCACATTGACCACAACACAACCTATGGCATATCAGAATAGGTGCATGAACCAAGGCTTGAACAGTAAGCAGAGATGCAACAGAGTGTAACCAATAAATTCTGAAGGTGGTGAGGAAATCCTGAAAAAAAAAACATGTAAATTAGGGAAAAAAGGGTCCAAAACAGGCAGAAAATAAATAAAAGTTTGGAAATTTTGAGTAACAAATTTCCTGAAATTTGGGAAATTTCCAGACAAGTTGCTCTGAGTAACCAATGGCTACTAACACGCACTACAGCAGTGAATGGTACAGTGCCATGCAAGTGACCCAAGCAAGATTAAAAAAAAAACAAACATTGAACCTAAAAGAGCTTTACAAATGATAACAGCTTAACTAGTTCAGTACATTTTAACAAAGGTTTTATTTAAGAACCTCAGTGTATATTTCTTACCTAAGACATATTTTTCCATCTTCTGTTATATTTGGATGCCATATTCTTGTGTTACAAGTCACTTTTGGTGGCTGTGGAAGGAGAAAAAATATACTATTATTTTAAATTTATTTAAAGCATTTATAATGCAACTTATATCTAGAAATAAATCTAATCCCAAGTACATATCAGACATAACAAATGCAAAACAAAATATTTGCCCTAATAAGCACCCGACTTGTAGAAAAATTTCGTAACCACCCCTGTCAAGAAAGTACTTATAACTTTCAAAGCAAGCTTCAATGGTGGTAAATACAAGAAATTTTACTGACAGCACATCCAGTGCTACAAAACATTGCTGCCCAGTGTGAATTTTTAAACAAGATATAGTTTTAGATCACTATTTTCTTCATGGACAAAATCTATTTACTCTTTGCCATGAAAACAATCACAAATGGAGAGTCCCACAATTGGTATAGGCTACTCCATTATGTGGAACCTGAAACTCCAGAGTTTCAAAACTCTGGAGTGTCGATCAGGGTTTTTGACCATGTGGTGCATTCAGAGTTTAAACTCTGGAGTGTTATCGAAAGGCCACAGCTTCCAGTATGTTGACTTCCAGTCTACACTCTAATATGAGAAGTGGAGGAGAATGGTCCGTGGGATGATTTCAGTGATTTTGGTCATTGTGTGGACACAACTTGGAGTGAAGTAAATTAACTGAATTTAAATTTCACCTCTGGAGGTTCAAACCCTTGGAATTTCATGACCATCTGAAAATGGCTATGAAGTGATGGCAAATTGTTAACCTTTTGACATTCTTGTCCTTGTTACATAATCGGGGGAAATCCCTAGCGATGGATGATACTCTCACACATCCGAAGAGAAAAGTATGAAACTTTCTTCAACACCAAAATCCAACTTTGATGCGGGGGTAAATTGGGGGGGACTTGATGGGTGGCGCAGATGGGGTCACCAACTTTTTTTGAGGATTTAAACAGGCGAACGCGTATTTACGTGATGAGTTAAAAATAGTCCCTGCCGAATTGTAGCGATCACTTAACAGCGAGAAATGCAACTACAACACCCCATCCTTCCCCAACACCCTGCAACACCCCACCCAATAAAAAAAAACAGGAAAAAACCAAAAACAAGTAAAAAAATAAATTGAAAAAAAACAAAAAAAAACAAAAAACGAAAACACACAAACAACATCACAAATAAAAAAAAGAGGGTAGGTATGGGCATACCCTCTGAGCTCGTGCGGCGCCGGCAAATCATGCATTTTGTAATGGATTTTCCCGCGGAAATCAAGTTGTTTAGCGCGCTGAAAAGTCATGCAGTAGGCAAGTGTAGGAGGGTTCTTTGCAATTGTTGGGGTCCTGGAGGAATAAATATAAAATGAAGTTCATAATTTGTTTTCAATACTAGAATTTTGTAATTCGGGATATAAATCGAAATTTTATTATTAAAATTCCCCAGCTTGGCATTTTAATGAGCACCATTCCATGTTGAAATGCTCCTTGCACTAAGAACTTTTATGGCGAGAGTTTACACATATTTAAAAAGCTTAAAAAATCTTATAGCGTAGTTATGGTTATAACCATAATACCCCTTTCAAACATACCAATGACAGGTTAACATATACAATGAAGCCCAAATTTGCTAATGTATCGTTTTCCGGTGTTATGACGCATGAAAGGGAGGTGAAAATCTGAAAACTCAATTGCACCCGGCCGCGCGGCCCCTCGATCCAACGCAAACTGCCCCCATGATCGACAGCACATGCCACATTTTGTACCAAAGATAATCTAGGTTTGTACCAAATTAATATAAAATCCGACACTCCATGTCCTACAACGCGCTTGCGTGTCGTTAATTAATTCAATATAGGGATCACTTGTAGGGGGAATCCCGTGAGTAAATAAGTTGTAAAAACTCAGTAAGCTCGGCCGAAGATTACGATTTTCGAAGTTTGTCGATCTTTCAGAAAGTGTTTTGGCTTACCCAGCGGATTGAGCTCTACACTGCCGGAATTTCAACTCCAACAGTCAAGGCGAAGGGGAATTTCTTCATCCACGGTTTTAGCTGTCCGCATTTGGCCCGCACAACGGGGGCTACGGAGAGAGGTTGTACTGCTGATTATCAACAAACCTTCCTGGTGAGATATTAATATTGCATACCAAAAAAAATGGACCTCGACGGTCTTGACTTGTCAAGGCACGTTCAGAACTCCAGATTTACTCAAAATGAAGGCCCACTTGGAAAGAATTAGTATTCTGCACAGGCTACGAATTCGGCAAGTTAACGGAATAAACCGCATGTTAAAGGTGCCGAATTTTAAGTGGTTGGCAACAGAATTTACTAAATTTCAATACCGCTAAGTCTCAGGATTAATAGGTTTCTAGGCAGTTTGACAAAAAACAATGTTTGTTTGACTAAACCCGCTTATTTCTCAATCTAGACCACCCTTCATGTGATTTTACAAATTACATTTTGCCAAAAAAAAAAAACCCACTTTTGATATTATATGATCGATTTTCTGAACGTCCCTACCACTGTACCTGGCTCGCTGTACCTGAGAGTAATGTGGACTGTAATGCCTGTATAAACTACTTGCCCTACTACTAAACCAAGGGACTGTATAAATATTGGCCACCTACACTCTGACCTCTACACATCTGAAATCTTCTCTGGACTCTACAGTCCTTGGGTTAGTAGAGGAAGGCACTACCAATAATTTTCAAGTGTTACAGGCACAGGCCAATGCCACTGTTTCTGGGCAAGAACCATAAAAAATTGAAAAGGAGATCCCGATGGCGATGTGGTAGATTATCGCAAGCCGTATGGGTCATAACGTATTACGCAATGTGTTGATGAGAAAGAGGAAAATCGCCAAACAGACTTGTAAAAGTTCCAAAATCGCATTGTGACATTCAAAAAATTGTCAAAATTTCACAAATTGCGGTGCCGAAATTTCACAACGCGTTTGCCGAAAGTCACAACCTGTTGCCGAAATATCACCAAAATTTGTTGCCGAAATATCACAAAGTGTTGCGAAAATCACAACACATTGTGACAATTAGAAATTGAATAGAGATACCATATCACCAACGTATTATTCGCAAGCTGTATGGGTCATAAAGTTATTGCAGCAAACATGTTGTGAGAACAGTGGAAAAGTTGCACACGTTGTGAGAAAAATTCCATAACACATCCCCAAAATTTCACACTGCATTGCTGAACTTCACAACGCTGCGGTGTTTGCCAATCAGAATGAATTTATGTGAAGGTTTAAAAAAATAAACCCACAACGCATTGTGAAGATTTACGATTTTTGCAAGTAAGTTTCTGATTAGCTGACGGACCACCACAGAGACTATAACGTAGACCCTGTTCGGAAATGTCCAGAACTCCTGTGCCAATACGTCCTAAAAGGTTCAACAGGTTTTTTATGTATTTACAGGTCACTGAAGTCATCCTGCATTTTCACCTGCTGCCATAGACACACTCTGAAGAAAGAATCATGACTCTGTGAAGATCTCTCTTTAAATAACCTTAGAATGGGAGCATTCTGACAATATGGCTGCTGAATCTTTGTACATGAAAAAAAATGTGTGATTTTATTGGCACACAGGAAACCATATCAAATAAGAGGACTCGTGGTGATTAAGGGGCTGACCAGCCAGATTTAAGTCTATTGAATTTTTCATCTTGATAAAATGCCTGCCACCCCAACACCCCATCTGTAAAAGTTTCGCGACGATATTTCAACCCGTGTTGAAGAGTGAGAGATACAACAACAGGGATTTTGTAATCCCCATACTCTAGGTACTTTGTTAAAATTAAGATTGGTCGACCAAAATGGGGCATATTGTTTTGCTCATAACATCCGAACCAAACATCCTTTAGCCCTAAAATTCCACCAAGGCTAAATGAGGGGAAAATAGTTTAGCTTTCCCTGATTACCTAACATTTTGACCACCATCGGTAAAATATGGGGTCATTCTAGGCCAGGGCCGTACGCAGGAGGCAAGGATTATTTTGGGGGGGGCGGGGGACTCGAAAAACAGGGATTTTTGGCCAAAGGGGACCTTAACCCCCCTTTAAAAATGGCCTTTTTGGGACTGTTTGAAACATGTAATCACCAAAACAGTGGATTTTCTTGTCAAATTTCTGTAAATTTTGACCCCTTTTTATCACAAAAACAAGGAAAAAAAGTGGACATTTTGCCCCTGTGTGGAACTTTGGGCGGGTGCGGACCGCACCCTAAAGCCCCCCCCCACACCTGCGTACGGGCCCATGGGTAAATTTTGTGTTTTTTCATGCACAATTTGGTTTTTATTGTATAAGTAGTTTTACACACTTCATGCTATCTGTCAACCAAAAATTAGTTTAATGTAATATTTAAGTGAAATTTTGGGGACAAAAGTGAAAATTTAGGGGAAAAAACACCCAAATTCTGAAGATTTTAACCACTTACCTTTGAAAATACAATACATAATTTTGTTTTCACTGGGATGTTTACGATTATTCAACGCGTCTGAGAGATTTCCCCACGGATAAATTATTTTCTAATAATCCCATTTTTCCAAGTTATTTTCAGTATTTATACATAGGTTACTCTGTTTTGCAACTTCAATTAAAAGGCTTATTGACAGGCCATTGGATTATATTATTCTATCGTAATATAAAATTCCTGAATGATAAGTGAAATCCAATGTTGCCGTGAGTCTGTTCTTTTCTTCCTACTGCAGAAAATACAAGTAAAGCATTGACGCATCAGACAATTTTATAATTACAAGTTCATGCGTTTGTCACCGGAAGTTAATTTGGTTTGAAATTTGTTCCCACAATGCAATGGGAGTGCTTGCTTAACAGCCAAAGGTTTTTAATCGAGACCTAAAAATGGTTTGTAGTCTCAGGGTTTTAAATCGCCTTGGCGGGGCGGCACCAGGGAAAAAAAAAAAATAAGAGGAGCAAAAAAAAAACAAAAAAAAAATCATCATGGGGGGGGGGAAGAAAACATTACAAGATTAACTCCATATAGGTTTTAAAAATCTCCTAATTCTTTAATAATTTATGCTTATATTTTTTAAACGGTTTTCCCAAACTTTAAACTCGGGGAAAGGCTGGCCACACGCCCCCCTGCACCCCCTGTGCTGTCCCTTGCACCTTGGTTCTGCAATACGCCCAATGCATTAATGGGAATGAATTCCATAAAATGGAACTTCTCATTTTATTTTTTTTTAAAGAATAAATGAGTTGAGATTGATTTTTCTTGTGTTAAACTTTGTTTGATGTGAATAAATAAAAATATACTGAAAATTATAATTATTTGCTAAACATAACATTATAGTTGGTTTGTGAGTTGCAGTGAAAAGTATTTGGTTTAATAAGCCCGGGGAAAAAAAAGTTGTTTACCCTTTTCTGACAACGCCTATTCACCTGTTCTTAATAGGCAGATCCGTAAGGAATATTCAGGCTCAAACGGCGCAAGATGTCACGAACAGGTGCAGATGTGAAAGCGTAAGACATACGCTCAGGACAATAAGGTTCAATTTTAATAGCAGTGCTGAGCTTCTATCTCTCATGGCATTCCCCACCTGATATTAGCAGCCTGGTCCCTGCCTTGTGTAGTCTGTAGTCCTTTACTGATCTGCCTATTGACCACGGACAGAGTGAAGAGTTTGCAGTTTCTTAATGTCCAATGGTTATTGTGGTGTACGCCATGTTGACAAAAAAGGCACTGATCGAATGGGGCAGGTCGGAAAAGGGCAAACAAACAATTGTGTGGGCCTCCAGCTTTAGAAGGACCACGTTAGCGATCCGTTTGTGTCTGGGGGTGGTATTGTATTAGCTAAAAGGTTAAGTGGGTCACATGTACAGTCATTGTTTTTTAAGAAATGTGGACAATGCAAAGAAGGCCCAAATAATGGAAGGAGGTTCAATAATAATTTAGTAAACAAATGAAGGATTATGAAGGAAGTTTGAGTAATGAACACAGCCAGACATGGCTTGGAAATAAAGGGTTAACTGCTTATTAAAAAGCTACGCTACAAAGGTTGGCTTGTATAACATTAACATTTAAAGCAATATTAGCACATTTTTGAAGGGCGCCCCCAATTTTCAAAAAATTTGGAGATTTTACACGGTGGGTTGCCATTGGTAATGGATAGTAAAACTATACCTGTGAGTGGTTAAGCTCGAAAAGTCTATGTGTCACAAACGAAGGAATTGGTGTACTAGAATAATTATTATCGGGGATCCACGAAATGTGAATTCAACGGATGCTGTTGTAAACGGCATTCCAAGTGAATGAAAATAGCCTGGAAATAGTGCAATGTACGTGTCACGCTCATCCATTAGTTGTTTTTAATAGTTCGGGCAAAGTCAAGGTAGAAGTTAGAGGTTATTTCTCGAAGGGTGGCACTATTTCTCATGGACGGACATTAACCGTAGGCAATTCCAGCTCTTGCCGTTTTTTTGTTTTTTTAAAGTCCAATCGGGGATCCAATCTACATTACAAAATCGCTTATTTTGTGATTTTGTGGATAAATACACATTTGTAGCATTCTAGTTTGCCAGGGGTATAGTTTAATAGACAATGTACAACGTAACATGCTGCAAAAATATCAAATTTTGAAAATTGGGGGGCGCTCTTCACACAAAATGTGCCAAAGCTTTAATGTGGGACAAAACACAAATGTGAGGTTGAATAATAAAAAAGAATCCTACTTTGGCCAAAAAAGGGTTTTAAAATCTGTCTTAGACATTTGACAGAAGCTAAGACGTGCTCTGCTTGTTTTTTTGAGAAATTGAGCTATGCGAAATGTGGAAATTATTCTTTATTGCATTTTGTTCAATTCGCAGCCAATTTTTCATTTTTTTGACAAAAAAGACAAAAATTGGCTCATCGAACTAGGGTATGAGGGCAAAAGTGACTCAACATACTTGGTCTTGCAGTTTTGTTTATGTTTTGTTGTGTTCTAATTGTCCCAGGGCCACCGTGCTGTTCATTTCTGTCTGTACGACCCGAAAATACAAAAATGCGAATACCGAAAATACTATATTTCAGCCTGTTGTTGTAGCATCACAATGGGAAAGAGGTCCAGTCAAATATTTTGATTATTCTGCCACCAGAGAAGGGGTGATGATTATTCATGTGATTATTCTAGATTGAGAAAGCTGATGTTTAAAGAGACATGGCACATTTGAAAAATGGTGTTTGCGCCCCTCTCCTTTGATTCTCAAAATGATATTTGCATGGTTGTAAAGCTTTGATATATATTAGCCCCTCACTGAAATTGTTAGCCCAAATCCGCGCAAAATTATGTGTAAACAGAACGATTTATAATTAATTGCGCGACGACTTAATTCAGCAGACAATGCGGAAAAGAGAAATGCATTGTGGTGAAGGAAAAACACACGCCAGCGTTGATTCTCACGGCATGGCACCCTTGTTTGACCGGTATGTGACCTTTGTGGTATTAATTGTCAATGAGTACGAGTCTAGGATATTCATGTAATACAACAGTTGTTGAAACAAAAAGTTACGGCAAAAAAAATGTTATTAAAGGGTAGCCTACAAATTCCTTGAATGTCTTTAGCCCTTATTGATGTCCCCATCTGTTTTGGGTATGTTATTTTGTATATGAAAATATATCATATTCTTCCAAGGCCTAGACTGTCATATGGAGGAAATTGAAGAAGAATTTCGAATGATTTTCTGAAAATGTGCCAGTGCCGCTTAAGAGACACTGACATTTGAAAAGATTTTAAATGATATTATTAGTTGAATGGTTGTAAGCTTTTATCAAATTAGTCCTCACCTGAAATTATGACCAAATCAATGACATCGGGTCAACAGAATGATTTATAATAAAATCTCCAGTAGACTGCAGAAATGAAGCTTAACATAAGAGAAAAAAATTGTCGGAGTGATTCCCATGGCATTGTTTTTTAGGCAATTATATTATACCCTTCAGAGCTTCTAAATTTAAAAAAGAATATTTTGTTATTAAAATTACCTGAAGTAGTATCGGAAAGAGTGCCATCTGGCCCCTCCCCTACGAACTCTGCAGCCTTGACGGAGAAGAACGAAGAAAAACCACAGGATTGAGATGGCAGCTTCTAGGGAGGGGACATATGGGAACTCTTGCCTTAGTGTAAATTTTAATATCAGATGATTTATTTAGGCCGTATTTTTCTCATTGCCGTCCTGTAATTTGAGCCCTCAAATCATTTCATTCCCAAAGGATATAAACCAAAAAAAACTGCCGTTTTTTTAATGGTAACCATCAATATCAACCAAGTATAGGGATTTGCACTAATGCATTATCGCTTCCACCATCAAACACTGCAAGTTGTTGCCCACGGTACTTGATGTGGCATATATGTGCAGAGTGCCAGGCTCTCATATCAAGTAGAGGAACAAAACATACATAACATAAATGGAAACAAGCACCTTTAAGCTCTTAGTGATTGTTCGGCGGGATATGTATTTTAGGTATAATTAGCTATAATCTTCCAACTGGCCTAGACTATCGTTTTGCAAACAAATGGACGAAATTTTATATTTTGTTTGGAAAAACGTGCCCCAATGCCCGCTTTATGTCAAACAGTTTCATCCCAAATACACATGTGGATCTGATGAAGTCGCGCCCTCTTGTGAGGAAATTCCGAAATGTGCCTAAACTAGTGTGTATGCAGGCTAGGCTAGACTCATGACGCAGACATTGTCAAAAAAAAATAGTTTAACCACACAATTAATAAATGTCCTTTACTGATGACTGAATTCATATATAAAAACAAGCACACTCGCCATATTAATCTAATTTACGTGCCAGCCAAAGCCACTGCCAAATGCGGAAACTTTTAATGTTATAGTGACGCATTTAATTAGTCAATATAGAAACTTAACGATACATTAGCACCTTTACAAAACAGCGGGGGTTTAATCATTATATCTATTGTGATCTTCACATTACTGATTCATTGAGAAAATACGGCAAAGTGTTCCAAAATTTCCGCTCGCTGTACACCAAGTCACTGCAACGGCGCTCGGAATAGGCGGTTGAATTGGCGGCAAACGCAAGTCGTGAAAATTGAAAAGTTTATCAGCTATCAAAGACCCCAAATACACAATAAGGTTCCCGTTATTATGTATTTACAAGAATCCGTGTACTACTTAGTTTCATATTTGCTATTTACGTGATTGGCACAGGAACTTTGATTGTTTATTTAGTTAATTGTGCGCCGCCATCTTTGTTTGATGACTGCACTCGCCATGATGGCGCTATGACATAAAAAACTCAGTGCGCTGAGGGCGGAAAAGAACAGCGGTTGGACCCCACCAAAAAATCCCCACCTCCCACACCCTCCTGAACACCACTCAGCAATTTACACATATTTAAATTAGCTCATTTGCATACATAAGCCGCTGGCCACATATTATCACATACTTTCAAACGCCCAAACAAAAAAGATGTGCCATGATAGCTTTTAATGCAGCGCAGGAATTTGAGTATCAAATGTACAATGTCAAAAATTATAGCAATACACTGATTTTTGCATATAATTAGCTCATTGCATAATCAATCTGCCCAAAATAAACTCTAGAAATCTAATAAGTCGAGAACTCTTCAGTCCTGCTTCCTTCACCAAGGTACAATAAATATAACTTAGGAACTTTTCCAGAAAAATGGTGTGACACTGGACTTGCGGAAAATTTAATAAATATTGCAAATGAAGATACTTATTAATTAGAATATTTTATGTCCCCCCAAATCTAATCAGGTCCCAGAAACTCATCAACATGCAGTCTTTCCACAAGTTACATCATTGTGGCCCTACAGAACTCCAGAATAACTCGTAGACAAATGCGGGTGTTAAAATTTTTATCACGGACGGACGAAACGGAACGGCACGGACGCTGCTCATTTTATAGTTCCCCGTTCCCCGACACCTGTCGGCGGGGACAAAAATCGTATGTAACGTCAGAATATGCCAGAAAATAACAGAATAATGCCTTACTAACTTTCTTGACTTGGAAAAAAAAAAACAAGCATCATCTTGTACTTACCACTATATTATAATCATCTGGAACATGGACATCAAAACGAAATTTACCGCCTCTCCAGAAGCCTTCCTCTGGAGAGACATTAACTTGAAATAAGTGTAGCTTGTTGACGTCTTCAAAATGGATTTTACAGGAACCTATTAAAAGGATGAAAAGTAGCAACCACAGAATTATTTATTGATGGGAGCTGGCAAAATGGTGAAAACTTGATGGTGATACTGCACGGGACTATTTCTAACTATAAGGACATTTTTTAGAGCAATATATACATGTATCTTATGCAAAATTTCTTCCAGGAAGATAAAAAAAATATGTGAAATTTAATTTATTTAAAAAAGCTCTAGTACTAGTAGTCCAACACTTGAAATTATTTGGATATAAAATAATTAAACATCTGTGATTTATAGAGCACTTTGCCAAGCCCACAATACAGGCCATGGTGTAGCCAATATGGGGGAAGGGAGCAAAGTGCCCCGCTAGTGTTGCCTGCTTGCGGTTTGTGAATGATAGGCCTCATATGAGCTTTGACCTTGATATGTGACCTTTGACTTCATAAACAAATGAGGGTTTGCATGTAATACCCATAAACCAAGTTTGGTTCCAATTGAACTTTTCAATCTTACAACTTGACCACACATAACTTTTGACCTTGTATGTGACCTTTGACCTCATCAACAAATGAGGGACCCCATTTTGCACCTATGACTCAAGTTAGGTTCCAATTGAACATCAACTTTTCAATTGAGGTCAATTTTACATTTTCAGCCTATCTTACAACTTTACCTCACATGATCATTGACCTTGGTATGTGACCTTTGACCTCATCAACAAATGAGGGATCCCATGTTGTACCTATGACTCAAGTATGGTTTAAATCCATCAAAGTATGCAGACATTACAGGCAAATGTTAACCCTTTTCACAACAGACAACCACAACAACAACAGTCTACAACATCATCATCAACAACAGACAACAGTGGACCAAGTGATCCATATGTGTTTTCCTTCCTTTAGGCAGGTGACATAAACATTGGTTTCATCATAATTCTCTAGAAACCCAACACACTATCCATCTACTGCAACTACCTCTGCAAAAAAATGCTCAACTTGCTTGCTTCTTTATTTTGATAACTCCCAGATCATCAACTCACATACACAATCTCACTCATCAATTCATTCTCTTTGCTAAAACCCAGCCACATATTTGAATTCTCTTCTTGACTGCATCCCATACTGTCTGTACTCCACATAGTCTTGCAATTAGAACCCACTGAAAGGTTGTGGGCCCATTTGGGGAATGCCTGGTACTTTCAAATTACATCAAACGGATGTCTTATCCAGGCACCAAAATTCAACTTTCCATTCTACATGTACAGTTAAAAAAAAAAATTCTATCACACTTTGCTTGAATTTGACAAACTGAATTCCCTACAAATTGACTCTTAAAAAGGATTTAACCCAATTGGGAGTTACAACAAACGTTAATCTGGATAAGTTCAAAGATATAACAAATCCTTTCATTATCATGGCATAAGCCTGCAGGATCTTTGGCAAAGTACTAGTGCCAGGGAGCTGTCATTTTTTTCAGAAGGGGGTCCCAAATATCAGGGTGACTACACTGTAGAGTAACTTCTTAGAACTCCCATATGACATAGCAGTGTAATTATGTAATCACCACATCTGAGGTTGACATTTTTATGACCCCTCTTTTCACACGTCAACAAATACAGAATAACGTACAATAACCAGGCAATGTGTTGTATCTTGCCTAGACTCTGGTCTAAACTTGTCATTCAAAACATAATGGTTGGTTTGAATCAGAGATGTTTTCGGAGGTTATTTCCAGTCATTTTGAAAGGTTAAGTAAAATATTCTCAAACTCTAGATTACAATTTATTCCAATGTGAGTCTATGAAATCTGATTTTTTTTAAATTCCCCCATTTTAGTGTTAAAAGGTATGACCTTCTTATTTTAGTACATCAAAACAAATATGGCCCCAAATATTTGGGACTCCCTTCCACAGAAATGATAGCCCCTAACCGGTATTAGTTCTTTCAAGGATGGAATCTATCTTCATGCACAGTGGCATGTCATGCAATATATAGTATGCCTTAAAATAACATGTTGTTGCCTACCGACAAATAAAACATCAAGCTATTCCAATTAGTATGGTGGGATTAGTGCTGGGACGTGTTAAAGCAAGTTTAGAAATTTCACTACACGTTTACACTTCATCAAAAACAACAACTTTTTCAATATTATTTGAATTACTTGAGGCAAATTTTCACCAAAATACACTGCTATCAGTAAAAATAAAATAAATTCAGTGCTGCATCTTTAAATAATTTCTGACTTCCACAGAAACATGGAACTAGAGGCAAATTGTGCTCGAAGACATGTAAATAGAATGACCACTTGCTATCCACTGACAAAAATTCTATGTACAACCTATCTATATGTGCTGACCATAGGCACTGAATATGAACTGTCGTAATTAGTACACCTTGCATGTCAGAGAACGAAGATATTTTGTGCGTATTGGCCAAAACCGCCAAAATGACCACCGGAAAAAGGGTGTACATAACATACGCACTGATCATAGGCAAAACATATGCATAAGGGTCATAATAAGGGTAATCTATTTGCAGGAGAAAAAAAAATCATAGATTTTCATAAGATTTTGGCCAAAATGACCACTTGCTGACCACTGATCAAAATTTTGTGTACATACCATATGCACTGACCATAGACGAATGTGTACAACTGTCATAATCAGGGTGCTCTATTTGTGTATTGGCCAAAATGACTAACAGATTACCACTGATCTAAAATCCATGTGTACACTCCATATACACTGAACATAGGTGAAGTATACTTACATGCACAAGGGTCATAATAAGGACCATTTACTTGCAGCAGAAGAATTATTTTATCAATTTTAAATTAGATTTTGGCCAAAATGACCACTTGCTGACAACTGAACAAAAATCTGTGAACACCCCATAGGCACTGGTCATACAGGTGCATAAATGCCAAGATTAGAGCATTACTCTTTGTAGGAACATGGAGCTAGAAAGAAGAATTTCTTAAGTTTTGGCCAAAATGACCATACTAACCACTGACCACAAACTGCAATTTAAAGTATCAAAAAATGTGCTAAATTGAGTTTTATTGTGCTAAATTAATTGTAAAGCCGCTTTTGTCCCTGTAAAACTGGGGTGGCTGGATTTACCACACACTCGTAGCAATCCCCCTACTCCCTCCTTCCACTTTGCCGGATTCATTTTCAATGCATCCTCCATCCTCAACCTAACCTTCCTACTCTCCTCCTCCACTTGCTTCTTCAATGTCTTCTTTGGTCATCCCTCCTCCTCAAACTACCCACCTTGAACTCAAAAGCCCTTCTTAAAACATGCTCGTCATCCTTCCACAGCACATGCCCATACCAACGTAAACTATTCGCCTTTGCCAACCGGTCCACCGCTTCTTCCAAACCCAGCATCTGCATCAAGTCCTCAGTTTTTCCTACCTATAAACTTCACACCACACATTGCTCTCATCATTGTCCTCTCTGTCCTACTCAAAATACCCAACTCATTTTCGTTCAGACACCACGTCTCGCTCCCATACAGCATCACCAATCTCACACAACTCTTATACACCATTCCTTTCATCTTCAAAGGAAATCTTTTCCCGTGTAACAACTTTCCACAATCCCTAAATTTCGCCCACCCATACCTCACTCCAGCTGTCACAGCCGCCTCGCATCCACCACCCCCACTATTAGTTGGGTCATTTGGAGCAATTCAGTGACAAGGATTAAAAAAAATAGTCAAATGTCAAAGGTCATCACGAAAGGTTAAATCTGAAATATTGCTCCGATTTCTTTAAAAATGGGCTCAAATTGTTCATCTTTCCTCAAAGACTGCACCAAGAACATTTTGCATCCTCTAACATAATTTTAAAATTTGGAGATCTTATTGCAACCTCCTCAAAGTAAACACTGCATCTATCATTCTCTTCCCTGGCATAAACCCAAATTGCATCTCATCCACTTCCACTATCCTCCGAATTCTATTCTCTAGCACCCTCTCCACAATTTTCATTGCATGCTCCAACTTCACACTGCTATATGCACCACAACTCACTGCATCCCCTTTCCCTTTCAAAATTGGAACTACTGTACCACACTCACCGCCTCACTCCTCTGGCATCCCTCCTCCATTTAACACTCTCTGAATCAACTCCATCATCACACTAATCCCTCTCCACTCACAATAATCATCTCAACACTTACCTCCTCGGGGTCCAGCAGCCTTTCCTGTTTTTGTTTCTCTGATTGCCTTCACCACTTCATCCCAACTGACCCTTGCAACTGGCCATTCCACCACATCAGCTTCTACCTTCCGATCCCACTCATCCCCTTCATTCATGATTCTTTCCATATGCTCTATCCAGGCTCTACTTTTATCTCTCTCACTGAAATTCAACTTTCCATCACTTCCTCTCTCATACATCTTCCCCCTTCGATATCTCCTCCATCCTTATTCTTTGCCTTCATTATCTTATACACCTTGTTTGGGTTCTCTCTCAGCTCACTCAGCCCCTTCTCAGCCTCCTCCTTCATAGCCCTTGCAACCACTTTCTTTGATTGCTTCAACTTCTTATACCTCACTTTATTCTCTTCTGTACCATTTTTTTCATTTCCATATGCATCCTTCTTTCTCACTATCACCTCCTTCACCTCTTCATTCCACCACCCCGTATCTCTCCTGTCTCTCCTACATTTCTTTTTCCCACACACTTCATCACATGCCTGTAACACCCCTTCTTTAAAGCACCCCACAAGCTCCCCAACTCTTGTCTCAAAATTCTTTGTCTCTTCTTCTTTCAGCTTCTCTACCCAGGACTCTTCTCGAGTGCTACCTTCCTCACCCTTTTTCACCTCCTCTTGTCAAACTCTGCAACCCAACCTTTGGGGTTGAAATTCCCCTGAATCACCTTCACATCTTAATAAATTTCTCTTCTCATGCCCAGGAACCCAAAATCAATGTCGATTTTTGTCACAAACTCAGGAACATTAATCCTTCCAGATTTCTCTCCAAACAATTTCCCCTCCGTAAACACCTTCAAAACCGTTTGGCATGTTTGAACGAATGCCCCACTGAAAGGTGGGGAATTATTGCTGGCAAATCTAAAGCGGTGCGGCAGTATTCCCATCAATCTAATAGTAACTTATCTTGAGTATATACGCGAAGTAGAATTATACAAATCACTACAAGAAAATCTTATTTTTAGACCGCTTATCATGATAATTGACATGACGGAATGTTCGGACAGATTTTCAGTTACCAAAAAATATGCACAACAGCGGCGAGGTTCGCAAGGCAAATACGGAAAACAATGAGCATAAAGTCGGCTGATTCCATTCGTTTCATAGCTTTTCAGCTAGGCGATACAGTTGCGAATTACACGTTCTTATTTTTATGCACGCTTTTAAGAATACACGCATTTTAGTTTAAACTCTCGCAAACCCACGCTTTTTGAGGTTTTGGCGATTTTTTTTCAAACCACGCTGTCTAAAGCGGCGATGGCCCACTATGTATCATTTTTCCCACATTGCACATTAAATTATCAAACACACAGGACCAATTCACCCGCAATGCAACATCCCATTCATTCGCCATTCATCATAAAACGCCCTTCTATCGCTTCCTTCCACTCTGTGGCGCATAGCCACGTATCAACCTCACTACCTCCACCTCAAAAACCATTACGACTGTCAGCACCCTATCACATCAACTACACCACACTTTCTCACACAATTCCTCCTTTAGTTACTGAGGATCTCACACCCCCATCCTATCATATTTCCCACCCACCACAATTTACATAGTTTGCAGTGGTGTTTCAAACCCACCCTTTATATGTTAAACCCACCCTTTATATGAAAAAACCCTTTATACCGAGAAGTATAACCCACCAAGCCTTTTTGCTTTTGCCGAGGGAAACGGCGAAACCGGGATCAGTATTGTACCTACTTCTAATTCTGATTATGAATTATCATAAAAAGTAAAGTCCATGCTACGTAGATATTGCAGGAACAGTAGCCGATATCAAACATATAAAACTTCTATATGATCTCCATGTCTTTTTTCTAAGCTTATGGAATCTTCAGAGTGTTTGGAGTCCAGATACCTAGACTCAGTCCCCCATATCAGTTCAGTCATGACATGGATCATGCCCATTAGGCATACTGCCAATAGATTCTTCAGAACAAGAAGTGAGTCTGAGTTTGAAACAAAAATCAAAATTAACTCTGTCAGTATCAGGTTTGGATTCTGATTCATTCTTAATATATTTGTTCTTACTAGAAAAACACTGCGGATTTAATGAACATCACTAATCAAATACATACCGGCACAAATGTGCTAAAGAAACGTCAAACTTGTTACAAATTCGGCACCCTTGACGAAAGCAAATTCCCACCCGGAAGGATAATTATCTCTTTATCTTGCTACAAAAACACAAACTTCAACCTTGACAAGGAACCCATTAGCGAGTGAACGACAAAACATTTGATTACTTAAACACGCTAACTAAAAATGTTGCATTTCCCGCCGATTAGGCCTTATACCGCTACGGTCTCGTGATATAGTCGGCATTCCCAGGTCTTGTTATTAAGGCGGGCATGTTTGAAAACGGAACTGGCCCCCACTGAAAGGTGGGAATGTATTCGCGGGCAACATCTACAGCGGGGGCGCGGTCTGCACAATACATCTAATTTAGTAAATATCTGGAGGTTTTATACGCGGAAGTAATTATACAAATCATACAAGGAAAATCGATTTTAGAACTTTCATCTGATTAATTGACCTGACGGACTGTTCGTACAGATTTTCAGTTACAAAAAATAGGGCACAACGTTGCGGAGTCGCAAAGCAATACGGAAAACAATGAGGGTAAAGTTTCGGATGAGTTCTTCATTAGTTTACGGAGCTTTCAGTAGGTGTACAGTGCCGATGACACGCTTATTATCTTTTTTGAACGCTTTTTAAGAAGACACGAGTTTGTTCAACTCTCGACCCACGCTTTTGAGATTTGGATGATTTCAAACCCACGCTTGTCTAAAGCGTGCCGATGCCCACTATGTTATACCTTTCCCTCTACCCCATCATCCTAACCCCCTCCCCTCTCCAACTCACTCCTGTTACACAACCCCCTCTGCCATCCTCTTTCAGCTCTCATATATTATGCTTACCCCCTAGATCCCCAACCGGCCCGAGCTGCTCATCGGAGTCACACTGTTCATGAAGGACAATGCGAGGCCTAAGGTTGATTCCTAACACTTCTTTTTTGGTAGTAGGCACGGTGCAACCCAACCCCAAACCGGTGGTGCCATGGATAGTTGCCACCAATGAGGACTTGTTGGAACAAGATATAATTGACCCAGATGCCTTCTGATGCCACCGCTGTTTGCAAGTCTCATTTATTATGACAAAACCAGAACCCAAAAACCCCCCAAAAAATCACAACAGCGCCACACTTTTGACCACGAATTGGATTATGTATACCACTATTCATACTGTGTACATTTTAACGAATACGGGAACCATGGTTGTTTAGAAATCTAGTTTTAACAGTTGTTTTAGGGGAATTGACATATATGAGAGGGCGCTATAACATACAAATCGTGAGCTTTGTAGGCCTATTATGGCAAGATTCCCGCAATGGAATTTTCTGATTTTTGCAGAGGTAATAGCTCTTGTATGTCCCTACTTATATCAGTTGTCAAAATTGTGTCGCCACTGCTTAAAATTGCTCTAAAAATAAAGAGACGATTTGCATGGGGTCAAACAACTGTGTGCTAATCCACCATTATTGGTGGTGGGCCTAGCCCTTGGGCTTCCCCACCCAACATGCAAGGCAGCATGTTAAACAGTGCTGGATGACCGCTGTTAGTGTTAGCTCTCCAGAGCAGGCGCTCTTGTAGGTAGATTTTCTTTTCATTTCTACCAGGTTAACCAGCTACCTTCCTCATTGGCTTTCTTATTAAAATCGATGGGGGTGAAGGTTTAACCACCCGGCCCTGGAACAGGTAGTACTGGTTACCAGGATACCAGTAGCAGGCCCTCAAAAGAAACCTGACTTGACCATGAATTGCCACTTTTGTGTACAGATTTAGTTATATATTTTTGCACTCTGATTATGGTACCAGTTAGCCCTAACCCGTCCGAGAGTCATTGAAAAGCAATCAAGGGGCGCCAATTGATTCTAATTGATCTCGGACGTCAAAAACTACTTATTTTACCTGCATTAATTGATTCTGGCTGACTCTCGCCATCTTCCCGTAAAACACCCCATTGATTCTGGTTGACTCTCGGCCGTCTTCTGTAAAACACCCCATTGATTCTGATTGAATTTCGGCCGTCTTCCCCGCAGGAGAAGTTGAAAACCAATTGATTCTGATTGACTTTGAGACGTCCCCGCCAGTAAACGGTAAAACATTGAATTTAGGTTTGACACAGTTGTGTCCCCACCATGCACCGCCTTACCGACGTCCCAACAGCGGGTTTCCCCCATTGTGGATTATGTCGGGCCCTACAAATTAGGCAGATGTGGTCAGGTCAAATGCACACAGAGCGTACATTCCAGTCATGATTTTGATGACTTTCGGACGTTTCCTGGCAGAAAGACGGTTGAATATCAACGATTTCATTGACTTTCGGCTTCCTGCTTTACCGGCCAGAACACCCAATGATTCTATTTCGGCCGTTAACAATTTCCGCAAGTTATTCTCTGAGGGGGGAGGAAAACGTGCGAGAGTCACTGAAAGTCAACCAGTCTGACTCTGATTGACTTCGTACGTCAAGAGACAGGAATGGATTGAGTCTCATTGACCTAGTCCGTTTTGGAGGGAAGCCCTGGTGACATTGTTTAGGTTTAATAGAAAAATGAAAGGCAAAACGGTGCATTATGGTTAGGGCTTCATAGAAGATTGCTGTTGGAATTATCCAGTGTTTGTCAAGTCTTGGAAATGGTTTTCGGCATAATTATGGGGTGCTGCCAATAAGATGAGGGATTATTTAAATGTTACATGATTTGTTCATTTCCGCTGGGCATCTGGTGATATTTAACTGCCTTTTATGGATTAAACAATATTGGGACAAAATGGATGAATATCTGCTTCCCATCCCAATTTTTGGAGAGACTGGCAAACAATTTGGTCTTAATCTGGAACCAAATTGATGTAAGCTTGGACTAATTTTTTTGTGCTTCACATGTATTTGGTCCCATTTAGCACTTGTCGAAGAGGTCACCTGGAAGTTGGGGGAATTTTGGTTTCTTCCTTCATGTAATTTCAGCACCACAAAATCACGGATGAGGTCTGTATAGCCCCATGAATAGGTTGAATGGATTTATAGCAGGTTTTCTTCCATACAGGCTTTGTTGATTTTCCTTCATCCAGGGGGCTTTACACCAAGGATGACACCAGAATTTGCTCCACCTGGGGTGATTGCCTCGGATGCCTGTAGTAATAGCAGGTTGTGGCACTCCACAATGGCAATGTTGACATTTGTGTGCAATGTTGACCTTTTTAACAACAAAATGACCACCAGATGACCCACAATCACAAATTCCTCAATACTTCTTATGTTTCTTGACCATGTATTATAAAAAATACATCGGTCTCGACCCCGCTCTGTGTCGCCTTGCCGCTTAGCGTGGTGAAGATAGGCCTAACATGACCTTTGACCTTGATATGTGACCTTTGACCTCAGCAACAAATGAGGGATCCCAGTTTGCACCTAGGATTCAAGTTTGGTTTCCAATTTGAACTTAAACTTTTCATATGAGGTCAATTTTTTACATTTTCGCCTATTTTACAACTGGACCTACATGACCTTTGACCTTGGAATGTGAACTTGACCTCATCAACAAATGAGGGATCCCATGTTGCACTCTATGATTCAAGTTTGGTTTCCAATTGAACTTCAACTTTTCTCTGAGGCAATTTTTAATTTTCAGCCTATTTACCAAATTGACCCTCACATGACCTTTGGACCTTGGCATGTGACCTTGACTCTTCAACAAGTGGGGGATCCCCTGTTGCACCTATGATTCCAGTGTTCCACATTGAACTTCAAATTTTCATATTGAGGTCCAATTTTACAGTTCAGCCTATTTTACAAATTACCTCACATGACCTTTGACTTGGAATGGGGACCTTTGGACCTCATCAACAAGTGGGGGATGTCATGTTGCACTGTGACCCAAGTTTTGGTTTAAATCCATCAAAGTATGGGGATATTACCATGCAATGTAACCCTTTTTCACAACAGACAGAAAACATACATACCTTTCAATCAAAAACAAGACTACAACAACAACCGTTGGACAAAGTGATCCCTATGTGTTCTTCCTGCATTAGGGCAGGCGACACAAAAATGCACATCAAGTTTTCATGAAAATTCACCATGACAAGTTTTTAGTAAGTGTCAATCGAAAGACAGATTGATGACACAGTACATTCTCATAGGCTTCATGCTGTATGGCCAAAACCATGAATGAGTTCTTGCTACTTCAGATCACACTGAGTCATAAATAATGTGTACTTAAAAGACCTGTATGTACTGTGACATCATGTGAAGCCTCATGGCAGGTCTATGTCTGAAGGCTTTAGTTTAGGTTACTGATGTTTTTTTCTCACGTTTCATAATTAATCACACACAGGTAAACAGATTTGTGTCTGACCATTTTGTAGAGAAGCCAGCTACTATATAATGGATTTCAAGGCATAAAAGTCCAAGGCAATCCATACACATGTGCCTGTATAGATAGAGAGTATGACAACCCGACACCCACACCACATCACACAAATCACACATCTTATAAAAAAACCCATACCCACACAAACACACCCCCCCACGCAGTCTTGTATGAGTCCCAACAATGACCTTGATTCACTACCCATTCTCCAATCGCAATCGGTGATGCTAAGGCAGAATATGATCTTAATGGCAAAGGTAGTAAGCAAAACCCATTTACATAGTACACATGTGCATGTATGAGAGTGATGAAGACTGACACGCGCACACACACATTACACAAACACTCACACATGCCAAATGCACACACATACACACATCACACAAACACCACATCACATAAACACTACAAAATCACCCACCCCCAACCACCCCCCGACACACAAACCAGGACCTCACTACCCAATTCTAGCAATTGTGCATACAGTGCTGCCTCTAGCGTACCATTGCCAGTCCACTTTTTGAATGCGAGGGTCGACCTTGGATTAAAGTAAAGATTACCGATCAGGTTCCTCTGCCGATCCGATGGCCGATATTTTTTGTAGTATCGGCCGATCCACCAATCCTATTCCAACGATTTGCCCCATATATTGAAGATCGCACCGAGCTAAATTTTTTTAAACTTGGGATTGGCACCCATGATTATAATCAACAAATCTGTACAGTCCACATTTGCTTTAGTTCGGATGAGAATTTTGGAAGAAAAGTTACCTTTTGAGCAATTCTTGTCTCATGTTTCACTTAAAATTGGAACATACCCATTATACTTCATCTCATCTTCATTTAGTACTCGCTGAGAATCGTCATCCTCTGACCTTTTGGCGATCCTATTTTTCGCCGCATTTGCCAAATCGGCCCCCGATCCGAGGTCCCGATACAAATAGCGGTTAATCTCTAATTAAATGGGCACTTTGTGGCCTCAGCCTATCCCCCGACTGACCCCCCACAGTTGAGATTTTTATATCTTCACTTAGCCTTAGTAATGCATGTGTAAATCGAATCTCACTTAAAATTTTATCGTATCTGTAAAAATATGCAATTTGTATTTTCTGTCTTGTAAATGAACATAAATTAACAGTACAGTAGCTTATGGGAACCTTGATACAAGCATTGCTATAACCTACACCATACCGCCAGCCAATTTTTTTTGTTGAGAACCAAAAATCAAGTGGTCACAAATGCCTCATCCGAAAGTCCTTATGGTATTTGTCTATTTCTGTCCACTTTTTAGGGCCTCTATGGAGTACACAGGGTCAATGTCTCCCTTTAAGTTAATGGATTTTAGTGTTTTTGAAGCTGCAGGAAGAGCCTTCAGGAGCCCAAACAATAATTCAGGACTTTTTCTGGCACTTAATTTGCAAGATTTGTTTGAAATTTCAGAAACGGATATCGCTATTTTGTCTATTTGAAAGTTCAAATAGGGACATTTCTATAAAACAGGGAAGGTTGGCAGGTATGCCTACCCCGGCATTCTGGCAATATATCAATTAGGTGTACAAGTAACCCCCATCCAAACCCAAACACTGATTATCACATAATGACATTTCTACATGATTCACTTCTGACAAAGTTAATACAGCATTGCCGGGGGGGGAGGGGGGTCCTCAACATTTTTGTTTTAGTAGGTTGTGCCTCCCGGATTTTCCGGGGCTCCGGGGGAAACTAGGTTTTCCGAAATTTCAGAAAATAAGCTACGATTTCCCCTCCATTTTCAACGACTTTTTAGTTTGGAAGGAAATTTGGTAGGGTATGGCTTTTGTACATGAAAAGTCAGGGTCTCTGGAAATGAAAGGTCCTAAAATGGGGGTCTCCGGAACTGATAAAAGAGCCTGAAGGGTCTTATAGGTGGTCACATACCTATAGCGTTCATCCCAATGTGGATAACTCCCCCCCCCCCCTTGTAACAAACACTGATTGCATGCCTCACCTGGTAAATTGGTCTCCATCTCAGGGACCTCCTTTGACCAGTAATTTGTCCCTGATGGATACCCTCTTGGTACTTTCTGCTACAGGTTTCTTATGAGCAGTGAAGACTTTTCTCTTTGAGTTTCTTGAAAGGGTTATTCCAGTCCCTGCATTGGGTTATCAGGCACTCTCACAAGTTGGTGGCCACATGAGTTTACGTGAGTGTATAAAAGAGATTATCATTTGTGTGTAGCACACATTATGTATTACGCACGTACTACACACACAAACACGGCAAATACATACAGTCCCAGGCAGAAATCAATTAATTGGGATACTTTGGGAACACTAACAGCAGCGATGAAGCCAGCCCCCAATATTCCCTTGCGAAAACCATTATCCACTAGAAATGTGGTTGATGCGGGATGAATTTAGTATTCTGCCCACAGCCTCCAACATTGCATTTGTAGCCATTGGTGTTAACACACCAATGTGAATTCGCTCACGGGCTTGGTGTACAATAAAAGAGCTGGGTGAAACTGTATTATTTGATTTTTTTTAATGTATGAATCCGGACGGGCCCTGACCGAACACCTCAAAACGCCTAAAGCGGGTGTGTTGTTAATTATGGTGTATTGCCTCAGGGTTATTGCTGTTCGATTCGTTTTGGTTAGTTGCTATATTGAAAGAGTCTTGGCGCGAGCGTCTGAGACATAGATGATTTTGGGTATCGGGGTCCCCATGAAGAAGTGATTTCCCAAGCTCCCTCGTATCAATGTTTTCTCAGCTATTAAGATGCTATCTTATCAAAAATGGAGTAGTATTGAAATCGTATTCATAATTAAGGATCAAATCCGATTATTTATAGTTTATATATAAAGCAGTGTGCACAAGATTACTGTATCTGAAAACATCCACAAATATATCATTGTTGTCAGGCTCGTTATCAATGCTCGGAAATACATGGGGCTCTTCCAAACCATATCTCTTATAGAATATAACTGCACCGAATTGAATTGTGCAAGGGGTGCCTTTGGACCCGTCAATCTAAAAATTGGCAACATCGCCTCATGGGAGTTTAATGAAGTAAACGTTCGCTGGAAATTCTCCTATTCTAATTATTTGCCGTTTGGTTAAAAACTACGTGTGGATTCTTGTTCTGTAGTATTGCAACATGATAGGGATAATTCTATTGAGGCAAGTTTGTACCTTTGACGATGTTCATATGACTTTGAATTGGCATGGCTATTTGTGAAATACTACCGTAAGCGACCATAACATTCTACGATAGTGATACGACAATGTCAAATTTAAAAGATTAATGTAAGACGAAAAGGTTTTACGCTCAGCAGAACTATAGTCATGGACAGATAAGGCGACCAATTGCGGTGGAGTAATTTGACTGTGACATAATCAAAGTCGGCCGTGAGTAATCATCTGTGAAAAGTCAAAGCTGATTTAAACAGAAAGTTGATAGTATTATTCTGGTTTATTAAATAAATGTATATGGCAAGCTAATAAGCTCTAATTGGGTAAATTTACAATATTACACATTCAAATTACATACATATATATAACAAGCTATGGCATAAAATATATGCACTAAATAAAGAACCCTAATTAATCTTAAAAAAATAAAAACACATAAACACAACACACAAACATACTCAAACACATACTACATCACTAACAACACCCCACGTACCCTCACCATCCACATCCCCACTCTAACTCTAACACTGAATCCCACACAATTAGTCTCTCACACGCACACATCTTATATACCGGAACACCGAACACATCATCATTAACACAAACACACCCTTTACAAATAATGCTACATCACACCAACACACTAAACAAAAAACAACATCCACACACTTACAATAACATGCACACTCCCCCCAAAACACTAGCACAACCAGTACCATAATCATCAAATGTAAATCAAACACCAGACCCAAAAATCAAAAATAAAGTTATTAAAACTATCATACCCCATACACAGGGACCTAGATGGAACAGCCGAATTAACCACATAAAACTTTGGGAAACTTAAACAGAATATTGCATTCTAAAGTTGGGTTATTGGCAAGGAACTAAAATTGGTAGAGGACTACACTGGAACCGTTTGGTCCTACATCTAAAATGACCAAATTGTAGATGTTTTCCTGAGTTTTCATTGGGACCTATTAGTATAGTCGGGAGATAGGGTTCCCAGGCAACCATTGATATATTTTTCTAACCTAAATTTTTTTTTGTTTTTTTTAATCCTCAAGGGGTGAGTGAATAATGTTGATGTTCCAAAATTACAATATGGTCCCATGGGGTTAATTTGGCGGCCTCTTGGCGGGCTCTTGGATTTGATGAAAATCGATTATCAACATAATTTTGAATAGACACCATAGGAAAACTAAAGACAATTTTGTGGGATAATATGGACGATGAGAAAATCATTGAAGGGTTATTTTCATGATTCAAAACAGTCGGATACATTAAACAATACAAAAAAAGACGAAAAAAAAAATCACCATTTTTGTAAAAGGAGCTCGTGTTGGGTTTCTGGAGATGGAGAGATGCGGAATAGGTTAGTTATTATCTATTCTTTTTTTCTAGGTGCAGAAACTTATGGTAGTCATTAATTAGAAAGGTTTTGGTGTGTGAACTAGCAAATCGTGAGCATAGTAGTAGTGAGCGGGGTGCTAAACCACGCCAAAACGCAAAGGGTAAAACGGTGGTGGCGAATTAGAGTACTGCGAACGCCATCTTGTTAAATGAATTTTCCATACGTAGGTTATTGAACATCTAGGTTTACGCTGCAGGGCGGTCCACATGACAAGCTTGCTCAGCTACATAGCATAGTGACAGAGGACTCATGACTCATGATTCACTGTCGAAATGGATGTCGTCAGTAATCACATTCCGGAGAGCCTGTGGTGAAGATCTAGACATAAATTGGCTATCATCAAAGCTGTACCAACTTACTAAAACAAAGATCGATTGAAAGCAGTGCATTAACTAATGAAGCCTCAAC